>JARYHS010005561.1:0-27874 GCA_031002005.1 Vandiemenella viatica | reverse complement strand
TAAGTACTGTACTATCAAAGTTGGATTAAAAACTGTGTGTTTGAATGAAAAACTTTGGCCAAAAGTAAGGTGAGGAGGTGGGGTAAGGAAAACAATGGTTTTCTTTTTGCAAACTGAATGTAGACAAAAATTTTATAAACATTCTAATTTATTCCACAAGTCGAAGGTTGGCTGATACATCCCGAAGGTGTACTAAGCTATTGTGTCACAGGTAGGGCGAAAAAATCTATACCTCTGGCACCTACAATACTACGTGGAATCCAAACCACGGATCTATTGTCGCGGTAGCTGATTTTTATATAGATGTTAGTATAGAGTTTAGTAATAATGAAGGCAGAGTACTTCCAAGCCAGCACGGTAGCAGGAAGGTTACACCGCTAGTACACGACACAGCCGGAGCTGGGCTGGCAGTTCTTACTGTGGGAACGCTGTACAGGACAACCAGTACATGAGGCTAACATACTATGGGCACGTGATACACAGCGTGTTCATAGTGACTGTCAGCCAATGAGAGGAAGGCTTTCCCCACCTTCCAGAATCGAGGGCGCCTTTTTGCGCACACGATTCGCCCCAGTCCGCGATGTGATTTTTAGTAGTGAGGACCTGTTACGGTCTAATCAAGCCATTTTGGACATTTTTCAAATAATCCTCCCTCTGCTGGCTTGTAATGATTTCTGTCTCAACATCGGATCCTATGGTCCATCATCCTAATACCAGGAATGCTGATTTCATGTACCAGTCGATTGTAATCGTACCATACAACTGCTCTCGCCGAATAAATCAAGTAACCGCAATTCTTTACATTATTCAAGGAGCACCTACGTCCCAATTGTAGACCAGTTAAGTCTCTGTGCATACCTTTGTCCCAGCTAGGAACTTACAGATGCCAGCTGGAAACCGGAAGTACCTCAGTTAGCAGTAAGTAGACGCTGGAACGGACCCACAGTGGGTAAGTTTGCTACTAGCTCGGTCAACATGCGACATACCCACATAAATTTGGTGTCAGATGTGGGTGGTTGTTTCCTTAGTGACACCCTAAAACAAGTGTGCCAACTTCTGAAGATAGAGAGAATCCATACCACTGCATACTCGTCATTTTGTAATGGCTCGCTTGAACGCCAACATCGCACTATCGCAGAATACCTTAGACACTACATAGATAATGATCAGCTGGACTGGGATTCCTGAGTCCCATTTGCTATCTTTGTAATAAACACTAATATTCACTCAGCGACAGGTTTCTCACCTTTTGAACTGTTCTTTGGACGCGTGCCAACATCCCTGGGATTCTGCAAAGAGACCCTACCAAAGTTGTTTACTCATATGAGGACTATGCTACAGAGCTAAAGGCTAGGCTACAAAGTTTGCACAAGCGAGCCAGAGAATTCAACAAGGAAGTCAAGGAGAAAAACAGGAATATTTTGATAGAACCCAAAACGCCGTTGAATTTAAGGTCGGGGATAAGGTTCTCCTCAAGGACGAATCCATCCGCAGGGGACGAAGCCAGAAACCCTTTTTGTTGGCCGGTATAAAATATTGGAGCTTGATCTACCGAACGTAGTTATCCAAAAGGGGCGTTATAAATGAGAGAAGGTACACGCTAATCGTTTGAAACCATATAAATAATCATTTTGTCATTGACCCCACAAGCATAACCTGATAGTAGTGTCCAAGCCATACAAATAACGGAAAACGGGGCTCCGATACGATTAATAGGACAGAAGTTATTAGTAAACACGCCCACGTGGTCTTGTATGTCAACAAACGCACGTGCTCGAGGGGCTTGGCAGGCACTTCACAGATAACAGGCTCAATCCAAGATGGCTGCCAGGCTCACGTTGCGTACCGCAAGCGATAAGCAAGGCCGCCTCTGATATCACGAGGCTGAGCTAGCTCTGATAAGGCTCCGCGTACTCGCCCAGGCGAGCGGTAATATCACGAAGCCTTCCGTCCCGTGCTAACACAGTACATACATTGCCAACACATCGCTACACTACGCCAATATAGTGCACTTTGTAATAACAATAATAATAATAAAATAAATAAATAATAATAAAGTTCCAAAGACTATTAAGAAGCTCAAAGCGAGCATTTCATTCAAATGCCATCCTCGCATACTAGAGGAATATATGCACTGTTGATAAATAAAACGAAACAAATAAAACAAATGTTTTCTCTAACAAGCCAAGTTAAGTGATTTGCATACTGATATCACACATAGCAGTGCGATACACAATTAGGATAAACAAAGACTATCTCACATTTTATATATCACACTGAAGATGCCTATACAAGTAGGGACCGGAGGAATTCAGTTTATTTTGTGCAGGAAGAATCTCACTCTTAAAGCTGATCGTCCACTATCTTTCTTATGAAACACAAACTCATTTCGTGATAATTGAGAATTGATTAGAAGCCGCCTAAACTTCAAGGAAACACTTCAAATACATAAGAGTTACACTTAATATGTCCTAATAATATCTTACAAAAACAAAAGAAAATGAATTATTAAACCACAGAGGAAACACAGAGTATTTTACTGCAGAGCAAATAAATAATGCCTGAAATCTTAATTCGATGCTCACGAGCAGCATTAGTAGTATTCAATAACTAGCCATTCCAGCCCAAATTTAAAAGTAGCAAAAGAGAAATTCACATTTCTTTGGAAGAAGGGTGTATAAAATAGCTGAGGATATCTGATACGCTCCTCCCCAATTTAATGTCAAACTGACTTTCTCATATGTATATCCATATTCATCTTTGTATGTAAATGTAGCAGTTAAGATTTTATCTCATAATTAGATCCAGTGAAGTCGTTTTCCGTTCTTGCAATGACAAGAAGTGTTCGTTAAATGATGAACTGTCAAAGCAGAGACTGCAATGACAACACCGCAGTCTAATGTCAACAAATGTAAGTAGTTGTTATACAAACTTTTGTTTTGAAAGCTATGTATAAACAACAGAGTGTAAGTTGTCACTTATCTAGAATGTTAACTGTGTTAAAGGATCTTTAGTCAAATCGTTATTCAATGACAAATGGAGCAAAGACTTTACTAGATTTTTAAGTGAAAACAATGACCAATTGAACTGAGAGACTATCAGCACAACTTACTACGGTAAACAGGACATTTAAGGGCCCCATTTTATCAAAGTTGTACTTATGTTTATAAATGTAAACAAAGCAACTCGGAACCTAAAGCTTAGTTGGAACATTTCTCCAGTTGCTACCAACTTAATACTGTAAAGCCAAAAAATTTACAAATCCATTAATCTGACCAAAACAAGAGTAATTGAGAATTACATGTAAATTTTATGTCATCATTACGCCAGTATAATCACTTGAAGTTAATTAGTGTTTGCTATACAATGAAAATCCAAAGGCAATCAGCCTGACTAAAGTAGCAACATACTTGGTAGATTATAAAGTTGTATGATTATAAGTATTGTAGATTTTAGTTCTTATTAATTTTTCATTTTGAATTGACACTTGCGGAAGATTTTTCGTCTATAAGGACAACGAAAAATCTTTTCCACGCGGCGGAGCTGTCGCGGTAGCTGATTTTTATATAGATGTTAATATAGAGTTTAGTAATAATGAAGGCAGAGTACTTCCAAGCCAGCACGGTAGCAGGAAGGTTACACCGCTAGTACACGACACCGGAAGCCAAGGCCGCTGGGCTGGCAGTTCTTACTGTAGGAACGCTGTACAGGACAACCAGTACATGAGGCTAACATACTATGGGCACGTGATACACATGCGTGTTCATAGTGACTGTCAGCCAATGAGAGGAAGGCTTTCCCCACCTTCCAGAATCGAGGGCGCCTTTTTGCGCACACGATTCGCCCCAGTCCGCGATGTGATTTTTAGTAGTGAGGACCTGTTACGGTCTAATCAAGCCATTTTGGGCATTTTTTCCAATAATCCTCCCTCTGCTGGCTTGTAATGCTTTCTGTCTCAACATCGGATCCTATGGTCCATCATCCTAATACCAGGAATGCTGATTTCATGTACCAGTCGATTGCAATCGTACCATACAACTGCTCTCGCCGAATAAATCAAGTAACCGCAATTCTTTACATTATTCAAGGAGCACCTACGTCCCAATTTTAGACCAGTTAAGTCTCTGTGCATACCTTTGTCCCAGCTAGGAACTTACAGATGCCGGCTGGAAACCAGAAGTACCTCAGTTGGCAGTAAGTAGACGCTGGAACGGACCCACAGTGGGTAAGTTTGCTACTAGCTCGGTCAACACGCGACACTATGATCAGATACCACACTTGAAAGTTTAGGCTTGCAGCATGATCTAAATTCTAAACTGTCGAACTTTCGAAAGTAAGTTCCGTTAACCACCGAGCTACCAGACCAATCTATATTAAAGAACACGTGTGTTCAGTACAATCAAAATCAGATAAAAGCTATGGGTATGTATGAACAACGTTGGCATAAATTATGGGTGGGTAAAGGATGAGAGAGGTTAGGACTTATAAACCAAATGCAGACAGTATATTTCTATTTGTCTAAAGTATGCATATGCAGTTTTTCATCAAAACAGGATAAAAACTATGTATTTGTATGAAGAATATTGTCAAAAATTTTGGGAGTGGGTGTACAGGTGGAGAAGGGTGGGTTTTTGCAGACAAATGTGGACAGCTATTTTTCTGTTATTTTTAAAGTTCACGTGTACAAAGTTCCATCGATATAGATAAAAACTGTGGGTTTGTTTGAATAATTGAAAAAAATTGAGGGGTGCGTAGGAGAGAGGGTGGTTTTTTAATTTCGTTTTGGGCAGAAACCTTTGGAGGCACACACAGAATAACTCAAAAGAAGGTTCATGATAACCAGATGAATGGTATAGAAATGCATAAAAGACAAAAAAAATCATTTTTATATATCAAATATGAGGATATCATGAATTATGAGCCTTCATAATGTAAGTTGAGAAAGTTAGTGCAAACAAATGTCAATTACAAACTATTAAGTGGAATAATATTAGGCAATCATGCTGTTCATGGTTTTAAGGCAGTTTTCTATTTAGCTTTGTTAGTTTGCATTCTGATACACAAACTGTAGCTTTAAAAACTTACAAATTTCTCAGATACATGTAACATCATCCCTCAGCTTAGAGTGTCTTTAAAATACTTTGTATTGTTAGGCCATAAGGCCCAAGCAGAAAGGGAAGGGCTACCAAGCCTGGGAACCTATTTGGGGACAGCTATATAAAATATTATAGTGTTACAAATCAGAAGAAACAGCAGACACCAAAATACTGCAAAGTTGTATGAACTATGTATGACTAACAATAAACAGCCAGCATTCCAAGGCTCAACAGTAAAGCAAATACCAACAGTAAAATCAAATCCGAATGTGACAAAAATCAAATCCGATGCTGTAAAATATACCAGTTCCAACATGCGTCAAATTATTTTTTTAACCTCAACAACTAAAAAAAATGAAATTAAAAGATATTACCTGATGTAAAACCACTGACATATGTAATGAGGTGTAACACAATCCGTAGCAGTTAAAGGGTTGAGGAAGAAACTCATTGATCCAATATACAGTTCAGTAGAGGTGTAATGTGACAGCTGAATTACAATGAACAAATTACAAGGCTAAAGAGTTAACAGTGAGAGTAGCTAGCTTGAATTTAGTTATTACAGAAAAATATTACTAGTTAATATAATGTAGAATATACAATGAGAAACACAGAGAGGCAGACAGTGCAGTGTGACTGTATATAGGAAACTTGTACAGACTGACACACGAGATATGACAAGAATTCAGAAGGAAGCCTAGCTCAGTTGAGACACAGACTAAACACATGGAGGATAATGGACTCACTACAACAGCTCACAAGGCATGTTTACAGTGCTGCCAAATGAGTATTGTACACTGCAGGGGAACTTTCTACTAGGGAAGAAAATTACCAGAAAATACTAAAGACCACACAGTCTACATTCTGTTGGAAATAAATTCAGAGCTCTATCTCTCCTATACAGCCTTCACACCCAATGGCCACAAGAAGGGTAAATATTATCATGTGTTAAATTTTAGTACATGGGCATAATATTTCTTCCATTTTTGTTGAGAATGTAAACTAGCAGATCAGTATTTCATGTGTTCGTGTTATGTAGATGGGAACATAATGCAGTGTTTCAGAAAGATAGACAATTACTTTTTCATTCTGATCATTGATTAGAATAATATATACAGCAATGTTCCTCATACACTATCTTGTGGCACTCCTTATTTCTAGTTCCACCAGCATTTTGTGCAATAACTCTTTTACTATATGTAATTCACATGCTATAGCAAAATTAATTTTATATTTTCACATTTCTTGATTTTACACTTATCTTTCAGTCTGAGCGATTCTGCTGTCCAATATGTATCTAATTAATTTGTAATATTTGAAAACATAAAATGTGGCAAGCTTTAATTAAAGCAAAACGTAAAGATACTAAAGGAAAACAACTATCAGACAACTTCAAATTGTTTGCTTCAGCAGCTCGGATCATTTATAACGAACATACTACTATCGTAGAACCGAAAAAATAAAATAAATATAGATCAAACAACACGACAGAAATAACGATACAGCATTCATAAAAGAAATGGCATTTCAATGATTAAATTCAGTGGCTGTTACGACTAAGAAACATGGATGTGGTGTGTATCAACAGGATTTAAAAAAAAATCTTCGGTTTTTGAATAGCAATGTAAAGAGATCAACAATGATGCATTATAGTAAAAAAATGCTTAAAAAAACAATGAAATTCAACATAATAAAACTACCAAATAATATTAATAAGTTCTGCCCTCCAATTTGTTCATACATATTAACTGATGACGTACGACAAAATTAAACATACGGCGAACATTTTATGATTCAAGTTATACATACCGCACACAACATTAGAACCCAACTTACCTTTGTTAGTAAAGAAAATGGGCTGATTGAAAACAGTACAACGTCAACCACATGCTGAAAACATTGTGTGCTCAACGAACTTTATTCCTGGAGTTGTAAAACGCAATACGTGTTCTGCACGGCTCCACAAACACTTCACAGACAGAAGCACACCTCCTGTTTAATGTTTGTCACATTCATTGCCTCCACATCATTATCTTCACTCGTCTATTCACCATTAAAAACAATACATCCAACACACAACTTTCACCACACATCAGCTGACAATAACAAATCTAATGCTGAGATACTGCACGCTGAAGAGCATACACTCCACTGTTGGTTTATACGAAAATTTCAAGTGTACGTCTTTAAATATTCAGCGGAATCGTCAGCAAACCAAACGTTAATTATATGAAACGTCAAGTACCATAATGCCTTCTTTTTTTGTAAATGATCACTGCTTTACATAAATATAAACATCGTTCGCCGTTGAACCTGTGTTATTCAGAATTCCACAACAAAGCACTAGTACAATGATCTTCGATCCTAATGCACGGGGTTTGTATCTGTATTGCCGCAGTGTCCCCATGATGTTGAATACTTGTAGTTATGGTGACCCGACAGCAATTACGAGTGTAGTAATTGTAATCACTGTCGCCGCAATTTTGAACTTCTTAGAATTCCGAAATCTACCGGGTTCGTCTTAAGCGTTTGTTATTGATTTGAAAGTTTTTCAAATAATTTATAATTTAATTGCGAAATGATACACCAAGATAATTTCACTTAACTTCTTCAATAAGTATTTAATTTTGAATTCAATTACGGTGGAATGCACGCTCCAGTGACAAATTTTGCTGCACATAAATTTTTTTCTCCTTTCCTGTACCCATCTGCGTTTGCCCTCTACAAATTTATCAACTTTGAATTGTTTCAATTTTTTGGTAAATTATTCATTTCTCTTGGTAACTTCTCCTGACTCCCTTACCTACAGAACAAATCATTCCCAAACTCTCGTGTCTGACTCGAGCGCCAGCTTGAGGATATGGTCATCTTTTCCCTTCCACCAATATCTTTCGACGCCTCATCACCAATATATGCCATGTAAACTCCCTTGACTCTCTTCACACTCCTCCTGTCTTCCAATACAATACATTCATTTTCCATTGATCCAAATATAATAGACTGTCTCTGTGGGATGTGGAAAGTTGTCAAGTTACAGAAAAACAATTGCATTACAAAATAATACATACACCAGAAGATGTACAGTCATATCATATATGGTATATAATTATGCCAACCACATTTACACAAACTACTGACAGTTTATTTTGTATATACCTTAGAAATAAATTCTTCGACCGAGTAGAAGGAGTTGTCAATCAAAAATTCTTCAATTTTTTCTATTTTATTCTTATCACCTGTCTTGGGAGGTTATTGAAGATATGTATCCCTGAATATTGGACCCCTTTTTGAACAAATCACAATGACTTGTAATCCTTGTGAAGACCATTTTTACTTCTAGTGCCATAATTGTGTATTTTACTATTTGTTTCAAACAAGGTATAATTTGTGACTACAAAGGACATTAATGTGTATATATATTCAGACACTAATGTTAAAGTCCCTAACTTCTTGAACAGCTCTCTACATGAAGTTCTATTGCTAACCCCACACATAATTCTTATTACACACTTTTGGGCCTGAACACTTTGTCTCTATGGGTAGAATTGCCCCGAATATTATTCCATATGACAATAAGGAGTGAAAATAAGCAAAATAAACTAGCTGCCTCATACGGAGATCACCTATAGCTGAAATTGTACGAATTGCAAACGTTGCACCCAATCACTTTAGTAGGTCAGAAACATGTATTTTCCAATTTAAATTATGATCAATATACAAACATAGAAATTTCACACTCTCTACCTCTTGAATAGACTGGCCTGCAAATTTTATGTCTATATATGGTGTTAATCTGTGTGATGTACTGAATTGCATATACTGAGTTTTATCAAAGTTTAAAGACAATCCATTAGCTGTAAACCATTTATTAATCAGTTCAAAGACATTATTTGAAATGTATTCTGTAGATAAATCTGGAATGTTTTTAATTCCCATGTTTCTGTCATCAGCAAATTGGACAAATTTTGAGTTTTTAGATGAAACACAGGGTAGATCATTTATATATATTAAAAACAATAGTGGCCCCATTATAGAACCCTGAGGTACTCCACATCTGATTAATTTCCACTCAGAAAACAGTGGACCTCTTAAGGCAGCCTTAAAATTCTCCATTGACACTTTCTGTTTTCTATTCAGAAGGTAAGAACTAAGCCATTTATAAACAATGCCATCTATACCTTAATTCCTGTACCAGAATTGTATGATCTATACAGTCAAATCCCTTAAATAAGTCCAAAAAATTAAAAAATGAATTAATTTATCATTTATTCCTTCTAAAAAGTTGTCAGTGAATGCAAATATAGCTTGTTCTGTTGAATGACCCTTTTGAAAACCAAATTGTGATTTAGTTAGAATATTATTATTTTCAAGGTGCTCATAAACTCTATTCTACTATCTCTTTCTCAAATACTTTGGAGAAGGCTGTTAGTAATGAAATTGATCGGTAATTCGGTACAGCTGTCTTATCTCCCTTTTTATAGTGTGGTTTATGTACAGCATACTCAAGCCTTTCTGGAAAAGTACCCTCAAGTAAAGATATATTAAACAGATAACTTAGCATATTACATAATTCTGTGGAGCACAGTTTAATTAATCTGCTGGAAATCGCATCATAACCACTTGAGTATTTTTTCTTAAGGGACCTGATAATTTTTCTTAATTTCTTCTCAAGTAGCTAAATTTACAGACATAGTGATGAATTTTTCTTGGAAGCCTGTTCTGACAAAATTCATGCTGTCACTGAACTATTGGCAGTCAATTTATCAGCAACAGATAAAAAAATGTTTATTAAATATATCAGCAATTGAAAAATTAGATTCAACTGAATTTTCTTTGATAAAGATATCATTACATGTTTGATTATTTTTTAATATTTCGTTTTTTACAATATCCCATATTGACTTAATTATATTTTCAGAATCAGTAGATACTTTAATACTTTTTAATAACCTTTTTCAGTATTTTTAGTACTGTTTGTAATGTGTTTTAACATAAGTATTCTGACTGTTCCTAGAGGCAATGTATAACTTCCTTTTACAAATGCATGATGTTCTAATGCCCACAGTTATCCATGGTTTTGTTCTTATCGAGAAGCACGACCCTTTTTCTCTTTTTTTAATCCCTACGCTCATATTTAAAAATATTACTCTTGGAGCTAGATTCCATTGAAGTGTTGATAGTTAATAACTGGGCATCGTGATCTGAAAGTCCATTGCTAGATAGCTTGATTATACAACGGAATTTTGAGGTATCCAGGAAAACATTATCTATAGCTGAGTGACTATTATTCATTATTCCAGTTGGAAAATTGACCACCTGAGTTAAATTGAATGAACTGACTAATGATTCCAACATGACTTTACAGGGTAAATTATTTTAAAACCTACATTAAAATCATCACATACGACTATATTCACAATTTTTCTGCTTAAAAATGTTAATAAGAGTTCAAACTGGTTCATAAAAATAGAAACGTTTTACGAAGGTGCTCTGTATACAGTAACTAATATAGAAAATTCACTATTGAATTTTAGCTTCAAAATGTTGATCAAGACTAATAATTGCTAATACTTATATCCTGAGAACTATAACTATTTCTAACATATGTGACAACTCCTCCTTTTCCAAGTTTGTTCTACAGTAAAGAGAAGCTAAATTAAAGTCAGTTTCATTTGACATACCTATTCCTGTAGTTATATGGTGTTCAGACAAGCATCAGTTCTATTGATAGCATTTAATTTCAAATATGTGGACTAGCAATTCATCCACTTTGTTTGATAACTCTCAGATATTTTGATGTAATAAATTAATCCCTACACAATTTTTAATTTTGGTATCTGAAAACTCATTAGTGTTTCAAACTAATTTCTGTTAAACCTCTCTGTCTAATACATGACCCTAATAAAAAAAAAGGAGCTACCCTAACACCATTAACAATATGAATCTTTTCATCTGAATTTGTGGCCCCCCGTTAATTGTTTTGCTATGAGAACTGTAAGATCCCCTCTTCCTGTATTTAGGTTTAGGTAAATGTAATCTGCCCGTCTTCAAGCTGTAATCTAAGCTGCTGAAACCGGCTGATTATTTCCATTCACAGTTCAGAAAACAAACAAATAATAAATATCTAGACAACGAATTCTTTGAAGTAACACTCGAAAAAACACTTTTATTTATATTCACAAGGGTCAAAACACACTTCTTACATTCCTTTTTACTCAACAACTTACCAGATATATTTTATTCTCATCCATACCCTTGTAATATTTTCTTTGTCTTCTGCTCCAAAGATATACATCATCATAGATAATCATTGTCCATAGATATTCTCATGGAGGAAGGAATATATGGAGATGAGGCAAGGGATCTTCGCCACATACGGGAGTGAAACCGGGTGGAGACAAGTGGGGAGGGGAGGCCGCCATATTGCTTGACCAGAGAAACACCGAAATATGCACAAAAACCTCAAGGGAATCATAAGACAACCTTGGCACCGCAATTTGATGATGGATTATTATGTAACTCGACAAGACACATCAAAAATGAAGAATATATTTTTTTTTTATATCGTGAATAGTTCTCGAGATATACTGTCTCAAAACAGTGGAGTTTCTGGTTGAGATTCAGAAGAAACGTGTCCCCAAAGTCAAATTTGGTGATAGATTCTTATGTAACATGATAATACAAATCGAAAATAAAGAATAAAATTTTTCGATATCTCGCTTAGTTCGCGAGATATACTGTCTCAAAAGTGAGGTTGTTAGGTTATGAGGGGATTCAACGATAACCGTGGAGCGGCAATTTGATGACGAATTCTTATGTAACTCGATTAGGGAAACTTAAAGTAAATAATAAATTTTTTTGATATCTCACTTAGTTCTCGAGATATTGTACCTTAAAATTGACGTGGTTAGGTTGAAATGCGGCCTGGACCAGAAAAAAACTATCGCCATATCCATATTTGATGATGAATTCGGACGTAACTTAATGAGCAGGTAATTCTTTTTAACTTGAATAACAAACTGTTTATTTCTACAGTCCTTAAATTTTAGTTGATGTTCAAATAGGTTATATTTTCACATTCTATTTCAGTAATTGACAAGGAAGATTTCAAAATCTAGAAATACACTTGTATACATATTTACAAACAGAAACAAGTCATATCTGAAATTTAAAAAAAAGCATAAGTCAATGTTTAGAGCTTTAAAAAATTAATGCTTCATAAAACCTCATAGTTTCTGAGCTTACTTAGAAGATATTGTACTGGTAGTGGCCTATATAATTTTGCTAGAAAAATCAGTACATTCAAAAATCAGAAGCTAACAGCTAATAATAAATAAATTGTTTGTTCTCTTCTGGTATACACCGCATTTCAACCTGCCAATATTTTCATTAATATTGCCGCTACAAAACCAAACTATGTAGACACATCTAAACACAAGAAATGCATCGCGAACTACATTTCCGTCAACAAAGTTTATTTCATCACGTTTAGTAGTTCGCACAGCACAAATTATCACGATTAATTTCATCGTGCAATTTCAGTGTAAACTTAAACGTGAGTAATGCATGCAGAATACCATATTCACTGTGTCGCGATGTAAACATGACCCGTTTAAATTAAATTTCCAACATTTTTCTACAATAAGGCTAGCTTTTCAGGTGCAAAATAGTAACATATGCTAATTGTCTACACTACACCAATAAAAATTTGAGAATAATATGATCCTATTGAGAGCAATGAATAAATTTATAGCGAATGGCACTAATGTTACGGTTGGCTGTCAGATACTTCAAGAACGATAATTACAATGTGACTTACTTATGAAACGCTATTCCAGGTTTTTTTCCTATCTCGTCTGTTTGTGCAACCATATGCATCACAACTTGGCATTATAGAAAACTTTAGAATATTAGAAAATGAAATATTCTCAGCAGCTGACACAATGCAAACAGCCCAATGTTTTGGTACTCCTACGATGTCCGCCACGCAGGCACAGTTTTTTCAAGAGGTTTCACGGATTTCGCGTTATCTCGTCTCCATATATTCCTTCCTCCATGGATATTCTGGTACTTAAATATACGTTTATCTTTATCATTTTTTCATAACAAATTAACACATTTGTATTCACAACACAACACAACTAATATTTAATTAACTTTTAGCAAAATTTATTCACAAAATTTAAAGTGTAAGGGACTTTGTCACCTTACATATCCCCCCCGCTACTTGTCATCAAAACTTTCCCCACAAATTTTGTTGATCTCTTTCTCTTAGTTCACAATATTTACATTCACTCTCTGCAACTTTCATCATCTCATTCACTCGATGTACAGTTTCAAATCTTTCAGGTTCCTTAAACCTAACACTTTTCCAGATTTAGGGTACTGGAGATAGTATGCATGTTGATGAGGTCTCCCCACAATTTTATACGGTCCTTCATATACACCAAAAAATTTCTTAATTTCCGCATTTATACTACTAGATCGCTCATGAGTCCTCACCAATACTAGCTCCCCTACTTCGAACTCAATCTTCCTAGAACGGCGGTCCTTCATCTTCACTTTTCCTCTTGTTGCGTCCTATTCTTCTCTGTATGTCGATCCTTTGTCCTTCATCTTCACTTTTCCTCTTGTTGCTTCCTCTTCTTCCTTCCTTATTAGAAAGCATTTCAGTTCTCTTTCTTCATCCTTGTCACTATCGACTACAGAACTCTTTTTTAAATCTTCGTTAAAGTTTTCTCCCTCTTCCATACTATAATCTTCATTGAATTCTTCTTCGCCTCCATACTCCTCATCGTCTATCATTGAATCGTCTGTTTCCTCATCTTCCTCTTCTCTTCGCTCTTCGTAATTTTCATCCTCATTTCCCAAGATATTGATTCCATATCCTTCATCCCCTATCAACTCGTCAATACTCTTCTGGTCCTTGTTCGTCCAATAATCCATTTCTGCTAAACCAATCACCTCACTTCCTTCCATTGCCTCATTTTCAACCTTGTTGAATCGTTCACTTTCCACAATTTGTTCTAAACACCTCCACCATTTTAACGAACCTTTGTCTTCCACCGTTACTTCTTGCTCTTTTCCCACTTCTAATCGTTTTTCGAGGTCTTACTCATCTTCTTCTTCTACCGTTTCCACTCCTAATTTTTCCTTACAAGCTCTTCTTGCTTGGTTTACCCATTCATCTACTTCATCAATCATCAGTGTTTTATCCATTAATGGCTTCCTTTCTTCATTATTTCTGATTTGATTGTTACTCTCTACTGACGTTTTCTGATTGCTCTCCTCTCTCTCTATTCTTTGGAAATGTTTTGCAACATCTTCTAGAACGGTCTTCCTATGTTTTACTGCTTCTTCTTTGTTTACTCTCATGAACATACATCTATATTCTTTAAAATTTCTTGGTCCTCTTCTTTCATCGGCCTGGGAACGGACCTCTTCACAAGCCCTTTCTAATTTCCCTGGTTGCATTTTTCGTCACTCTGCTTTCCGCTTTCTACTCGCTCCATCCCTCTACTTCCATTGTTGAAAGCTTTCCATTCTCTAGCGTTTCGATCGCTCCATTGTTTATATTGTGTAGGCTATCCTTTCCATTCTTGTGTCGGTCTCGCTTCTCTATCATCTCTCTTTCCATCCTTTTCCCGATATACTTGTCCCGATTGCTCTTTTCCACCATACGAACTTCCGGTAAAATTTTGATCTCTTACACTCCTATCGTCCCATTTGTCTATCTTGTCCACTCCTTCTAAAAATTCTTGGAGATTATTCCATCGCGCAAGCAACATCCTTTCCTGCACCCAACGCGGCATTTTTCTCTCCAAAATTTCTATTTTCTCGTCTTCTTCTATTGGGTTTGACAAGTATTTCAGTCCTTTCATCAATTTTTCGCAATATTCGCGAAGGCTACCAAATTGCCTTTTGTATGGACAGCTGTTCCTAAATTCTTGTTTCACATGTCTCTGCCTTTCGTCCGACCAGTACCTCTTCAAAAAACTTCGCAGAAATTCTCCGTAGCTAATACTGCTCTCGGCTACTCCACATGACCATTCCAATGCTTCGTCTTTCATCATCATCTTTACATATCTAATTTTTTCCTCATCACTCCAGTGTTTCGGTAGTGCGTTTCTGTAATCTCTACAAAAATGTGCGGATGAATCTCGCCCCCTGGAACAAAACTTACTTCCGGTAATTTTATTTGACCGGACGGTACTAAATTGTTGCCGACACAGCATTCGATTTTGTTTTGCATCACGTCAACTCGCTGATTCACCTCTATCCATTGTTGTTCAACTGTCTTTTTGCAACACATGACCTTACCTTGAACTTGCCAAAATTCCTGTTTAATCCCTGAAAATTCATTCTTCAACTTATTTTGCTCATCGCATACCAGCCTCATTGCCTCTTCACGATTCTCTTCTTCCTTAACAATGCGCTCCTCCACATTGTCTAGCTTAATATAGATATTTTCCTTTTCATTTTTCCATTGATTAAATTCTTGTTCCATTCTTTGTCGGTTTTGTGTAATTAATTCTTGCATTTTCTCCATCTGTCGTAGTGTTAACTTTTCAAACTTCTGTTGATTTTGTTGTAATTCTCGTCTTAAATCTTGTTGGTTCTGTAGCAGGGTTTGTTTTAATTCTTGCATATTCATTATCTGCTGTTGATTTGTTTCTTCAGATCTCTGGTGACTCTGTTTAATTCCTGTTGGCTCTGTATTATTTTTGCTAGTATCATTTCCAAAGAATTATCTTCTTCTCGGTCAAATTTCTTTTGAGTTACGCTAGCTGGAGATAACTCATGAACTTTTTGAATACTAACATCACACACTGACTGATCTGAATACGCGCAACCCGAATCCAAACTGTTATTTAAATTTCCAGAAACCTTAACCTGCTCAATATTTTCGCCTCCCGTACCATTAAATGAACTCTCGGAATCTACCACTAAATTTTTGTTTTCCATTTTACACACAATATTTCACACAAGGATAAATCCTCACACCAATAATTTCAACCACATAAAAATTTTACGAGAGTAAATACAGACTGGAGAAAAGAAAGTCTTCAACGAGGTGACAATGAATTTTACAACGCAGTTAGTTCGACTCAGAATTAGAGACACAAAAAACTTTCATCAACATACATATTATCTTTACAAAAATTATTTTCACAAAACACATTCAAAATATCAGTTTTTAACTACAGCAAATTTACTTCCACAATTTGTCAAAGATACTATTCTTGCTCGTTAACTTCTCGTGCATGCATTATACATTGAGATGAATTTCTTTCCCAGCATTTTAACTGTTACATTCCTGCTTGCTTGATATTTTACTACTATACAGTATTATTCCCTCTACTGCAATTTACTTTTACTATTATTTTTATTTAAAGCAAGTTCCTTTCGGCAAACAGTCACAGATAATATCTAGTTCGTTAACACTTAACCAAAACGTTCATTACCATATCTTGAAGTTTACTCTTACTATTTTCAGTAATTTACGCGGCTATGAGTATCTTTAAATTTTTAAACAATTATCATATCTCTTCAAATAGCTTCTCAGATTTACATCAGCATTTATTTATTGTCCACTTCACGTTATTAAAATGTATTTTCTGTCTTTCCTTTCTTCTTTCTCTTCTCCGATGATTTGCCAGGCTCTTTCCTTACCGAACTAAAGTTTTTTTTTTAGTTCTGTGTCTTTTATGGTCAGCCACTTGTAAGATCCCCTCTTCCTGTATTTAGGTTTAGGTAAATGTAATCTGTCCGTCTTCAAGCTGTAATCTAAGCTGCTGAAACCAGCTGATTATTTCCATTCACAGTTCAGAAACAAACAAATAATAAATATCTAGACAACGAATTCTTTGAAGTAACACTCGAAAAAACACATTTATTTATATTCACAAGGGTCAAAACACACTTCTTACATTCCCTTTTTACTCAACAACTTACCAGATATATTTTATTCTCATCCATACCCTTGCCATATTTTCTTTGTCTTCTCCTCCAAAGATATACATCATCATAGATAATCATTGTCCATAGATATTCTGGTACTTAAATATACGTTTATCTTTATCATTTTTTCATAACAAATTAACACATTTGTATTCACAACACAACACAACTAATATTTAATTAACTTTTAACAAAATTTATTCACAAAATTTAAAGTGTAAGGGACTTTGTCACCTTACAGAACCCCCTTCCCTCTACTATTGAGGTGTAGGCCATGCCTAGTATAACCCCACCTATCAATAGCATCTACAGGTACCAAGCCGTTGCCAGAGCCAATATCAGACATAAGATACCGTTCCAGTTCCAGATTCACTCGCCTCACAGCAGAGTTCATCTGTGGCCAATCATAGCGTCTGAAGACCGACATCACACTGCACCAATGGCCCAACACCTCGTCCATGACTACTACCTAGCAGCAAGACTTTCTTTTTCCCTGATCCCTGCCTACCAGACTTAGCTACACAGCATTTCCTACAAGTCTGCTGCTTATTCCTTACACCTACAGCTACAGAAGACTTATCTCTGTCTAACTCTGGCAACAGGGCATACCTATTTTGCACCCCAACAACAAAAGAATCAGAAGCCATTCTTGTTCTAATTCCCCTTTTCCCTGTTACCAGTTCCCAACCATCTCTGTTTGCCTCCCTGCACAACCTATCCAGCTCCTTTCTAGCGTCTATCAGTTCAGCCTCAAGGATTCTATTCCTTATCTCCTACTCTAATATCTTCCTATTTATGAAACAGTCTGTACAGAATCTTGGGAGAGCCTTCCTCATTTTCAACGCCATTACAACTTCCTCCCCAATGAAACCATTTCTCACACCATTCGCAAAAATAATACCCGCCCTCACTAACCTACGGCAATTTTGACACTTTTCACTCATGATTAAAAGAAACTAACAACAACACAGTAGACAATGCGAAAGAGAAAATTTTTTCAACTTAACCTTACAAACAACTACTAAGTTAATACATAAGTAAGAGTTATCTATTGAAACTACAAATCCGTACTTAAATATACATAACACCGCCTATGGAATAGATTACTAATAATATTAATACCAAAAATTAATATAAGTTATATTTACGCTCTATAACCAAAATCAGAACTTAAGCCTAGCTTTCAAAAAAAATGAATACAATTGTATGTGTATTGGCCACTATTTCACTTCGGTCAGAATAAGCGTGTAGTCACTTTTAGAGCGTTGGTTTCCAGAGCTTCTCCTTGTTTGTTGGAAGTGCTGTTACACCAGCGATGATAAGAGATCGGGAAAATAAAGCTCTGCAATTCAATGTAAAACTGTCACGCGTTATAATATAATTATCATTCATTATTACTGTGGATAAAGACTAATTTCATTGTTGTCTTATAGTTCGCGAAATATATATATTTTTTAGGGAGGTTTTATAAATGAACATATACTCCAGTCTGCTTGAGATGGACTGTGGATGTAGAGGTCGGTCTTCCCCATTGCTGGGGTCGTCCTTCCTTAGGTCACGCCTAATTCATCCTACAGGGGAGGCCAAACTGATAGTGTAGCAACAGACATTTCAAAGGCTTTTGACGGAGTGAGCAATAAAATAGTGTTAAATAAGTGATGATTGTTTTTTTTTTTTTTTTTTTTTTTTTTTTTTTTGGTAGGAAAATTCTTAAAAGGTACAAAACTAAAACTTAGGATAAGAAATACAGCATATCTTTATTCTTATGAATGATTGTATTGATGATTTATTATCACAAGTTAGATTTTTGCGGATGAAATAATGTTATATAATCGGATAAAAACCCAAAAAATTCTTCGAATGGCAACAGGGAGATCTGGACAAGATACCAAGGGGGGAGAGTCAATATGAGATAAAGATAAATTCAGAGCCAGCTTATTAGGTACACAGATAAAAAAGCTAAATGTTGATTATGATTATAAAGTGAGAAAGAAACTCCATATTGAAGACTCAAAATGTTCAATCCTTTGGCATTACAACATTTCATTCATATTCAACACCGAGAAAACTTCCAGCCTTACAATATTTGACTCTCTAAATCACCCGGCACTACTACCTCGCTTTTCCAGTCCAGCAGCTAGTATCCAGACTCAATTTTAATAATATTTCAAGGTAAGGCACAAAGTCAGATCCTGCTATCTTTAAGACTTCTGTTGTAATATTATCTACACCAGCCCCATTATTTTTTTCAACTTTCTTAGTTCTTTCATGAGATCCTCAGGACGAATTTCAAATTTTTTGGTTTGCTCATTTGTAATTATGTTGTTTAGCTCGCTATCTTATTTAGACTGTCGTGTCTCTAGTGGTCTTACTAAACCAGTTACTTAAAATCTTTGGCCTTTTAAAATCCTTAGTAACTTCTTCTCTATTTTTACCTATAAGCGCTATCTTTTCCATTTTATCCGAAGTAATTAGCATATGTCCTACTAACTGAGATTCGCATTGGGACCCTTGCCTAAAGCTATGCAGCCTATTTGAATAGAGCTTACATTGCACACAGATACCTCTGATGAGGTTACATGCCAATCTCTCCATTAGTTTACCTACCACTGAAGTATGGGGCCCTCATTTTACGTATCAAATACAGGAGTTGGAGAGGGTGCAAAAAAGAGCTACTAGATTTGTTTCTGGAAATTATCGCAGAATGCAATCAGTGACGGATATGATAAAGGAGCTGGAATGGGATTCATTGCAAGACAGGAGGAGGATGAGGAGGGTCATGGGAGTGTACAGGCCATATACTGACGATGAGGCATGGAAAGATATTGCAATAGGTGTGAAAAGTAGTGCATGGAAGGGAAAAGATGATCATGACCACAAGTTGGCACTCGATTTCAGGCACAAGGGTGTGGGAAGATTCTCCTTTTTAGGTAAGGGTGTCAGGGATTGGAATGAGTTACCAAGAGAAATGATGAATAATTTACCGAAAACTTTGAAAGAATTTAAAGATAAAATATGTAGAGGGCAAATTTAGGTAGGTGCAGGATAGGGAGAAGATGGGTGTGTAGGGAAATTGCCACCGGAACCTGTGCTCCATTGCAATTAAATTAAATTAAATTAAACTGATTTTCGACTCTATTTGTTACCCCTCCGTTATTGACCGGTAATACCATCGCTCTATTCCATTCATCTGGTATGCACCATGTATGAGGACTCAATTCAATTAATTTTTAAGATAAGGTACAGTGTCACACCTTATTATCTTTTAAACATCTGTAGTAGTATTATTAACATCAGTGGCCAAGTGGATTTATAGTTTTTTGATTCCTTCATTACATCCTTAGGATAAATTTCTAATTTTTCAGATTTCTAATTGTGTGGGTAGGCTTGTTACAGTTTTATTTTAGATAGCAATAGAAATTTCTGGATGCATGTCAGTGATCCCCTGTAACAATAATATTCTGCATCTTAAGCACCTTGTATGCCATTAATATTGCCTGGTTTTGTTGGTAAGGGGGCGTGTATAAACCACGCAGCTCCATTTTGGCCTCCTGTGAAGCCCCAAAGTAACACAACGTGGCTTTTCTTCCACCCCCCCTCCCCTTTCCCCACGTAGCACGTATCCTTTTTTCTCTATTGACTGCAGAAGAGATTTTGTACTGTATTCTCTTGTAAGACTATCGTAAATTATATACGTGGATTAAATGGCGGAAATAAATATTTACATGCTGTTGTGTGTCTGAAACTATTATAAATAATTCTAACTATAAGATACGTGGCCTGGATAGATAACATCCCCCCCCCCCCTCCACGCCCAACGTAGCTTTCCAGCCAACCCCTCCCCCAGACAGAGCCACGTAGTTCATTGACAATCCCTAAGGGTTGTAAAGTGGGCACCAGAGAAGCAAAGTAATTGGGCTACAAAAGTTTGGTCAGACGATGGTGGCGTAGTTTGGGACTCACATTACGAGTATCAAATACAGGAGTTGGGTCGCGCGCAAAAGAAAACAGATAGATTTGTTTACGGACGCAGTCAGTAACTGATATGATAAAGGAGGAGGATTGGAAGTCATGGGAAAACAGGAAGATGATTAAGGCATTTCTTGGTGATTGGATGGATAGGCTCGAATAATTACGAGTTGTACTTTGTAGGCCTACTATGTATGATACAAAGGGACCAATAAATACAACATGATACAATATACACATTCAGGGAGAATTAAAATTGCCACTAGGAGTTCATTGCAATTAAAAGTATTTTTTTGTAAAACGATTTGAGTGAATTATAAAGATACTAGACAAAATTATTGAGATATAAAGTGGATTTTGGATTTTCACAAATTTACACATTTACTGACTTCCATTGCCGTGGATTACTTAAAAAGTAATATTGTTGGTGTATCCATAAATTTTAAATGCGTCGATGGAATTAGTGAAAGGCTGGCAACAATTTAGATTTTAGACAGCAATGATCTTATTTTATGAGCAGCAGATGTTGAGAGTGGAATTCTTACTCTGGGACATTAAGTAAAGCTGTTCTCGTGGAGCGTTGTTATTTTGCTGTGAAGTTATATTGCGTTTTGTTGTCTCAAAACAACAGAAGGAGGTGATATGGAGCCCATAAATGCTGTGTATATTCTGGAAGAGGTAGGTTTACAACTTAAAGTTACTTACGGAGTCGAACAATACAGCTTAATGTACCACAACAAACAGGACACCTTTAACTAGCCTGCTTTCCTTTTGGTTTGTAAATAGTTGCGAATTAGCACATTTTGCTTGTTAAACTATATCAGTCGACCACATGATGTTCACGATACCAGTAAATAAGGTGTGTTTGATCGTCTGAATAAAAGTTGAACAAATACATTTACAGTAACTAAACGATGTTTGTTAGTGTTTAACTGTAATAAAACGGCCGAAGAAACCGAAGAAAACAAGTCCTTTTTGCAGCAGTTACCGCGCAATGCATTTTTTATATGAAAATTATTACAGACACGAGAATTTTAACTGAAATAGCAGTTACTATGTTTGTATTCTACAGTGACTGCTATCAGTGTTTGTGTTTAGTGATTTTCTGAAAATGTTGCGAAACCCATTATTAGTAGTAGTCTGAAAGCTGTTTTCGTGAGTATGTTGCTTTCGATTTTCAACTAAAGATGAAGTTCTTAAAGTGTATTTTATATTTACTATTCAATGGAATGTGACTGATTGAAACTTTTTCTGTGTACGGCAGGCAGAAAATTAGAAAAGTTTCACCGTTCAGTCTAAACTACAAATATATGTTTCACATTTGTTAGTATTCACACTCTGTTAACAGAATTTTCCTGCAGAAGTCTACTGATAAATTATTCACATGTGTTGCATTAGGGTGTTTTTCAGTGAAGTATTGTGTATATGTATCAAAGCACTGACTTCTATTTTGCTTCAAATAACATAGTTGTGGTGGTCCTGTAAACTTCCCGCTCTTTAGTTACTTGCTAGTAATAACTGAAGATGATAAGGGAAAAAATCATTACTAAAATATTTTCTGTTTCTTCTTCTGTCTCCTCTAGATCCATAACTTCAGAAATAGTTACATTTTCTTTTACTGGTTGTTCTTGTATTGTACGCAAAGGATTTAGAAAGATTGCATTTTTAAATTGTGAGCAAAGTACACCCTGTGCATAAAGATTGTGCCAATAATTCTGTATTACAGTCTTTTAAGTTTGAATTTAAATCTATTATCGTACAAAATAGGAGCTTTATTTCTTCTTCAATCCTTGGTTTACGCCAACGGTTGCAAGCAAACGATTCATAATT
This sequence comes from Vandiemenella viatica, assembly GCA_031002005.1. NCBI lineage: Eukaryota > Metazoa > Arthropoda > Insecta > Orthoptera > Morabidae > Vandiemenella > Vandiemenella viatica. The sequence goes on along the minus strand of JARYHS010005561.1, from coordinate 5,018 downwards.
ACTGATAATTTAATGACTCAGTATCACTTTACGCTGAGAGTTTAAGAAATATAAGAATATAAGGAAAGCACAATAAGTAAAAAAAGAGGCAAAAAACTGTAGATAAATTTAAAATTCCTAATTTTTTTAAAAGATCCATAGGTCTACAGATAAATTCATAGAGCTGGCAGCACTAGTTCAAATAGCGAGTATCAATCCAAACAACGGGGATTCCTTCTCACGCAATCTAGACTCTTCAGGAAGTCCCCATTCCTAAAAGAAAACTTCAGTCAATGTTGCCAATATTTTAGTAATTTTCTTTTCTACTGAAGCAGAAAAATATAGTAGATTTAAAAAATAAGATAAGTACTTAGTACAAACTCTAAAAGTCATATTAAACGATAAATGCCTTACAAATTTGAGATTTAGTAGTTATGAAGAAAAACGTGTCCTAGACGAAAAAAAAAAACATGTTCTTTTTATTTTATTTTCGTGTTTTTTCCAAGTCGGAAAAGAAACACTAATTTTAATATATGTTCCTCAGTTAGGGTGATCCGAGATTTCCCTGACAACACAACCTCCTCTGAACTGCGTAGATGGGAACTAGACTGTCACAACATCCTGGACACCAGACATCCCCAAGCCTCACTCTTCAATAAATCCCTCCCACCAGACCCAGCACTTATTATCTCTACTATTTATATTTCTTATATTTTTATATTTTATTTTTCTCTTATAGTTTATCAAAATTTGATTTGTATATGTATCATCACTTAGTTATTAGTTGGTCTACCACTTCCAATGAGAATATACCATCAATAGTATCAATTATCGATCCAATACTTGAGCTTCCCCTCCCCTCCCCCCCTCCTACACTACCATATGTGCTGGCGATGCCATTCACCAGACGGCTGTCTCTATGTATACATCTGACTCCGCCCGATGTCTCACTTATGCATGAATAAGGCTGTACCCGGAAATATTGCGGTTCTCTTGTATTTTTTTTTATTGTCTTTCCCAGCAGCCTTCATTTGTGGTAAGTGTTGGGTCATATTTCCCTATCCTTCCTTAGTTTTTTACTAATATGCTATTGTACTTTTGGTGTCGATGTTAATTGACTTTCTAAGGTGAGCCATATTTCTGTTTAAATGATACATACATTTATTTTGAATAGCAGTTTAGTAGTAGTTTTTGACTTTTTTTGAACATTGGTTCCACCTGAATCACCCTGTATAATACAAAAAGATCATTCTTATATACATATGATAATTTTGCATCGGCTTTTGTAAATAAAAAAAAATCAGTAAGAGCTTTCTTGTAGCCCTTTATCGAATTATTACGGAATTTTTTTTACAATCACCATAACTGACTTTTGCCTCTGAGGAAGCTTACTTTGCCTGTATGAAGGTTAATACTTGGTCCTGTCATTGGAAGGATGTATTTTGAATCCTGGTTTGATTTTGGCTATGCAACCACTTTTTTTTTTCACGGTTTTGATAAATTACTTTAGGTGAATTTCGTGTTTGTTCCTTCAAAATTAAATGGTTGAATTCCCATTCTTTGTCACCAATCCTTTTCTCAGCCCCAATCGTATCAATGAGCCATAACGCTACAGACAAAAAAAAAAAAAAAAAAAAAATAAAAAAGGCAGCAGCAACAAGAACCCTCAGTGGTTGTAGATTGCTTTGTTCCCAATTATCCAGATCATTTATGATGGATTTGGTAGATACATACATCTCCCAATTCTTCATATATAAAGTATAAGTTCACACTCGTAAATGAAAATTTCCAAACAGATTGAGTGAACCTGGTGGGAGAGCAGTAATGTTATTCATTGTGATGTTTGGTGAATGCTGGGCCCTATGATCCAGATTTTGGTTTTCCATGGTTCCCCAAACTCACTTCATAAATGTTGTTGCCATTTTCTTTATTGCTTGATGACAATTCTCTCCTAGTTCTAATAATCACACTGCAGGCAAGATACGAGACACTAACAAAGAATTAAACTATATTATATAGGATGTTTCTTTATATACAGGGTGATTCAGGAGGAAAAGATAAATATTGAAGGAGGTAGTAGTATGAACAATATTGAGTAGAAGGTTCAAATAATATGTATCAATTTCCGTTTGGTTTTGTGATATAGGTGCAGGAATATTATTCTTAAAATAAACCTTAGAAAATTGATCAAGGCACACAAAAAACTTATTTAAGTTTTATTCATACAAAAACATACATAAAGGTTTAAATTAATGTTTGAAAATCCCACCACGTTTCAATAGACTTTGCATCTCTTGCAACAGTAGTGTAGCTCTTCTGAGTACGTCTAGGTGTACTTTTGGGGGTTGCAGTGTCTACAGTGCGAGTGAGTAATTGTCTCTTGTGTTTACTTTTATTCCCAATATTCTAGCACTTGTTTCCCAAAACTAATGGTAATCAGACACGTGTGATATATGAACTTTTTTACTCAATTTTGTTCATCTCCTTCATTATTTCCCATTCCTCCTAAATCACCCTGTGTAATAAAAAAGAATTCATTCTGTATATACATATAATAATTTTGCAGTGGATTTTATAGAATAAAAAAGGCTATATGAACAGACTTTCAGAGTTTTATTGTAGTTGTTTATGGAATTATTTTTCTTTTATTAGACCAATATGTTTAGATGATATTCTAAAGTAATTAAACTTTCAGTTTACAAAGTGTTTGGGACTTGAGCATTTGATGTTGTTTGCTTGTATTTATGTTTGGTTTCATGTTACCAAACAAAAAGGGTCATTAACTTTTTTTAAAAAAATAATTTTTCGTATTTGTATTGGTGTTATACTTCCTGCATTAATGTTGTTGACTTCCCTCTTTTTTAAATTATATTCCTAATTTATTATTATTATTATTAATCATTATTGCCCTTGAGGATAGTGTTTAAACTCAAATTATTCATGATTATTCAGTTTTTGTTTGTATTTGTCTTCATCTCTTCTCTTCCCAAAACCTCTTCATACGCTCACTGTGTTCCTGTTTCCTTTGTTCAGTCCATTTTGTTCCTGTTTTCTTCTGTATTTTAAATTTTGTGTTCATAATTTTGTTCTTGAATTGTCCCCTTTCCCATGTCATTTCCTTGATGATCCCTGTGTGATTCAAGTCCTCTTCTATTTCCTGGAACCAATTGGTTTTCCTGAGCGAACCATTTACCACATCAAAGATCCTCTTTGTGAGTCTAGTGCTGTTCATTTGCTGTAAATGTCTATATTCCTAATTTATTATATTTATCATTATTTCCTTTTTTTTCAGAATATGCTGGAAAATTCTGAAGAAGAGAATTTAAAAATGGACCCTGTTCCTGATAGGTAAAGTATTTCCTTGTTATTAAACAGTAAGCTTCTGTTGTAGGAATTTATGTTACTTTAAAATCTAATCAAGACTTACTACAGTATTAAATATAGATTATTATTCCTAACATATATCTTTTTTCTATGGTGAATAGGACTCAATATTAGTGTAGCGAGTGTCTGATGTTGAACATTAAAGTTTTATATTTTTCTGGGCACAAATGAAGATAAAGTAATTCAGTTTCATAGTATCATTAAAAATATTAACTCACTTATGGCAAATACATTTTTTTAACTGCTTAACGTCTCTTAATAGCGAGGTCTTTAGAGACGGGAAAGATGGGGGCAAGGAATGGGAAGGAATTCGGCCATGGCCTTTTGAAGGAAGCACCAGGCATTTGCCTGGAGTGATTTGGGAAACCATGGAAAACCCAAATCTGGATGCCTGGACGGGGATTCGAACCGCCATCCTCTTGAATGCGAGGCCAGAACGCTAACCGTTACACCACCATGCTCGGTAAATACATTTGTTACTGATTAATTTACTTTATCATATACCAGGTGGTCATGGCCAAGAGGGGAGAAAACATTTACTTTGTTAACTACGGCAGAATCATACCAAGTAGAGTGGGTGAGCGGTAACACCCTGGCCTCGCATGTGGGAGGAGGCGTTGTAGCCAATTAAGATGATAATTTTCTGGATAATGTCTGTTTAAGTATTGAAGAAGAAGTTAACTGATTGAATTACTTTCAGAGTTATGAATATTACAAATTAAACTAGACCACGGCTGCCAGCCTGGTTGGCTTCATTAGCACGGATAACGACTTTCCAGGTTTTCAGTTGCAACCAAGAAACTAGTTCACATTTGCAACTTTTTTATTTCATCGCCAAATTTATCCTTCACAACAGAAGCAAACTGCCAGACACTTAAACAAATGTTCGTCTCCCAAGATTGCAGGTTCATGTACTTTTTAAAGGTAGGAAAACAGTGAATAATTACAGTAGACTTAACCGAAAAGTTTGTGCAGCACAAACATAAGCGGCATCCAACTAACTGTCCTAAACACATATACAGTACTTTCACCATACAGAAAATATCTATCACAGTTCTCATCAATGCTCACTTATATTCTCAACATAAATATTCTAAACTATTCCATATTAATACTGAAGAAATCACTCGTTGTCTGCCGATCAACATTTCAATGCAATACACACGCTATGTATGACCTGTCAGCGGTACTCTGTGATAATACCTCTACTTCAGAGAGCTTTTACATTATCGATATCTGTACAGACCTGCCAACTCTTCCGCTTTTGGCGGGAGTCTCCTGCTTTTTATCAAATTCTCCCACCTTCCAACTTTTACAGATTTTCTCCCGCTTTTTAGAATTGACATAAAATTGTAAGAAATCAGGCTGATAAAAAAAAAGCAGTCATAGGAGAAAGATCAGAGAGAGAAATCTAATACCACTGCAGAGACTTTCTCCATGTATTACGACCTTAGAGGAGATTACGACGCACGATGTCATTCAGTTTTGAAGGAGCAAGTTTTGTGACGCATGCGTGGAGCCACGCGTTATGCTAGATAGCATCTTGTGTGGCTGCACGCATGCGCTGCCCTGACTTTCTTGTTACAGAACGAAAGGGAGGGTAGAAAGAGAATTTGTTTTTCGCGTCTGTTTATATTGTATTGCGATTACTATGT
>JARYHS010005560.1:0-27874 GCA_031002005.1 Vandiemenella viatica | reverse complement strand
TGTATGTGAGGAACGTAAGTGGTTTTCAATTAGGCAACATGGGTTCAGGCAAGGATATTCATGCGAATCTCAGTTGGTGGGATATATGCAAGATATCTCAGATGAAATGGACAAGGGAGGCCAAATTGATAGTGTAGCGCTGGATCTTTCAAAGGCGTTTGACAGAGTAAGCCACAAAATGGTAGTAAATAAGGTAAAAAGTATTGGAGTGGATGAGAAAGTGATTTGCTGGGTAGAAGAATTTTTAAAATGTAGAAAACAGAAAGTTAGTGTGGGAAATGCGGTATCAAAGGAAGTGGAAGTAAAAATGGGAGTGCCGCAGGGTAGCGTATTGGGACCATTGCTATTCATTATTCTAATGAATAATTGTGTTGATTGTTTACTATCTTAAATTAGATTGTTTGCAGATGACATAATGCTGTATAAAAGGATCAAAACGATAGAGGACTGTAAACAGTTGCAGGCTGATCTGGACAGGATTTCTATTTGGGTTGGTAAACATGGGATGAAGATAAATGCAAAGAAGCGTCAGCTAATTAGATACACAAATAAAAAACAAAAGGTAAATTATGAATATAAGGTGGGGAAAGAATTGCTTACTGAAGACTTGAAATGTAAATATCTTGGCATTATATTTGATAACAAGCTTAACTGGGCAGGACACATAGGACAGGTGGTAGGAAAAGGTTTCAAAACTCTGCAATAGAGTGATGAGAGGATGCACGAGAGAAGTAAAGGAATTGGGTTACAAAACTTTGGTAAGACCATTGCTCGAATATGGTAGTGTAGTATGGGACCCACATTTGAGTATCAAATACAGGAGTTGGAGAAGGTGCAAAGAAGGGCTGCTAGATTTGTTTCTGGAAATTATCGCAGAATGCAATCAGTGACAGATATGATAAAGGAGATGGAATGGGATTCATTGCAAGACAGGAGGAGGATGAGGAGGGTCATGGGAGTGTACAGGGCGTATACTGGCGATGAGGCATGGAAAGATATTGCAGTAGGTATGAAAAGTAGTTCATGGAAGGGAAAAGATGACCATGACCACAAGCTGGCACTCGATTTCAGGCACAAGGGTGTGGGAAGATTTTCTTTTTTAGGTAAGGGTGTCAGGGATTGGAATGAGTTACCAAGGGGAATGATGAATAACCTACCGAAAACGTTAAAAGAATTTAAAGTTAAAATTTGTTGAGGGCAAATGTAGGTGAGTGTAGGATAGGGGGAAGTTGGGTGTGTAGGGAAATTGCCACCGGGGCGTGTGCTCCATTGCAATTAAATTAAATTAAATTAAAAATTAAGTTCTATGGCCATTACATATACTATGGACCAATCTTTAACATTATGAGTGTTTTCCCACTCTCAATAAAAATAAAATAAATAAATAAAAAAAACCAATGCTTTCGAAGCAGAAAGGAATTTTCAAAATTTTGCAGAGTGAATTTTAATGCTCAAAGACAAGTCAAGTTTGTATTTAAGCAAGCTCGAGTATATGACCTATGAAAAAATTATACGATTGCGCTATCGTCCCGGTTCGTGTTTAATACCTACCTCTATTAATGCTTCTGAGTCTTCAAGCTCAAGAGGTTTTATTCATCCTGAAACAGGTCAAGTTATATATTTGGTCAAACCATGTCAACCTTTCCTAATCTTTCATCCTAAAAACTTGTGCTAATCTAGATCCATGACGATACGCAAAAAAATGTTCACGGGCTTACACTAGTAATGTAGAATAATAGTAGTAGTAGAATACTAAACATAATAGTATACAGACATCACAACATTGTAGGATGAATACATATATAATAGTTAATTATGTATACAGATGTAATTCCAACAATATGTATATTTTTATAGCCACCACGAATGATGCACCGCTCCAAAAGGGCGAAACGCGTTTTGTGAAAGAAACTTTATTAAAAAACAATTGTTTAACTCATAAACATTTATGCAACAACTGTGGATCATGACCAACACCAAAGTTACTGTGTTGATGATTTACCAGCAGACGTTAGGTGGTTTGCAGATGACATAATGCTATATATTATATTCAAAATGCTAAAGACTGTGAACAGCTGCTGGGAGATCTTCGGAGAAGCTGGATAGGTCAAAATGAGAAGAAGATAAATTCAAAGAAGAGCCAACTTATTAAGTACAGAGATAAGACACTAAAAATTGATAATGATTATAAGACTGGGAAATAGTTGTTTGTTGAAGACTAGAAAAGTAATATCTTGGCATAAATTTGATAACAAACTCACAGTGAGGAGCGCAATTCTAACATAAAACATTTAAACAAAATGAACGCTGCTTGTGTACTGACCTCGCTGGAATTGGCAGTAATTTTTACTGAACGTAAAATGTGAAGTGTTACAGTTCTGCTAGGTCCTAGAGGACAGTCTTCGTATCTCCGACAGACCGCTGTGCTGAGAAGATCTTCTACGAGGAACAAAATCTGCTATTGTTATTACTAGTAAATCGACGAACATCTGTAACCCAAATCATAAACTACACCTTCCTAGAATTTTCTGCAGATATTTTGAGTCTCAACTACGGCACATAATAGTGATACTACGATTAGCAACATTTGAAAACAAGGTAAATTACTGTTAATTTTGATCATACCAATTTTGAGCATGTTGAGAGTAGTGTCACATGAACAGAATTCTGCGTCGCCAATTGCTGCGAGTCTCAGCCCAGGCTCAGTCAGTAGCTGTCACTAGCTCGCACTAGTGTGTTCAACCGATCAGATTGCATAGTAAGCTGAAGGTAAATGCACGGCAGAGGAAGAATGCATTCAAATCGGCACTCGGTTACCACATCGCTAACAAGTTTGCTAACACTGTCAATCATTCCACCCACTAATACTTGGAATCAGAAGGACGCAAGCTCTCTTAGCAAATAAGACAATTGTGGTGTACCTCTTGTACACTCACTTGTAATAACTGAAATCAAGTAGTTATTAACAGTTGTACTTGTCACGAATGTCAGTATAATTATTAACGTTACACACGATTAAGTCAGGCTGTTCCAGTAAGTTTAAAAAAAGAACAACGTCTAATCCATTCATAAAGCAATCTTCTATAAGAACAGGCAAAAAATATAGTTTCGTTTCTGGACTTGCGTTTCACTGAGGTAGAGTTTGCTTTCACTCACCAGGGCATGCTAAAACCGTATGTGAGCGTCATGTAACGCACCCCCAACTCATAGTACATTCTGAGGACTGCGAGGCGGGAGTAGATAGTGTATCCTCCCTTCAGGCCAATCAGCGAGCCGATCTTGTGAGCAGAGAACGCCGCCTCGATACCTGGAAACATCACCACACCACACTGACATCAACAAGTCTGGTCGGTAGGAACTAATGCACACAAAACAAAGCAGGCTAGGAGCAGAATATGATGCACGTTCTGAACAAAAAATCAACTGTAATCTTAAGGTAAATAAGGGGAAAGCAGACCTAAATGAAGACGGAAAATCTGTACGAGACTTTCCACTTTCAAAAAAAATTTCATAAACGTTGAAATGTATAGGTATACTTGGTTCTCTTGCAGATATGTCCGACTCAGTTTGCTGAAATTGTCTTTCGCAGCTAAGTTATCATTAATCAACTCGTATGATAACATATCTAATTTATTCGTACAGTTTTAAAATTTAATTTAATTGCGATGGAATGTACACATTAGTTGTAAGCTTCCTATTCACCCAAAGTTTCTGTAAGTCAATCACCTCTCTTGTCTTATACATATCCTCTTCACCCACTCCAGTAAACAAATAGTTTATCCTTTTGCTGCTACCTGCCCAATTTTTCCTGTGCTGTTTACTATGAAAGGTTATGCCAAGTAATTTATATTTCAGACCATCCACAAGAAATTAGTTTTCTACCGTATAATCATGAACAAACTTCATCTTTCTGTATGTGTATCAAATAGGCTGATCGTTCTTCTCATTTATCTTCACCCCCTGTTGAGCTACCAATTTAGCTATCCAATCCAGGCCAGCATGGAACTGTTCACTCTTCTCCCGCTTTGATCCTATCAGATAATACTATGTCATCTGCAAACAGCATAATATGTGACTGTACGCCTTGAAAACAATCAATCATTAGTACAATGAGTACAGTTGGTTCCAATTCCATCTCGCACTACCGTTTCTAATTATACACATATCTTTCGATATTGTATTTCCTACTAGAGTCTTACCATATCACCAGTCTCTGCCTTTTCATTGTTGGCAGTGATTATTGGAGTTTTGTCCTAGGACATTTTCTCCTATTAACAATGGTTTTCCTTCTCTTCACGTATGATGGTTCTTCATGATGATGTGTTTAGTAGAGGAGGTTCAGTGGCCTTTTGTGTCGGTCAATAGTAGGGTCGTATTGCCCGATATTACGTCCACTGGGTTGTTTGACTTTTTGGAGTGATTGTAGAAGTTCCTAGCGATATGTCGGAATCTTTCTTTAAGTATAGGCAGCAATGTCGCCTCGTGTAGAGGGTCGGTTAAACCTACTCGGAAGGTGCAGGGCTCTTTTTAATGCTCTATTCTGAATAACTTGGAGCCTTTGTATGTGGCAGTCAGCTGCATATGCCCATACTGGGCAGGCATATTCGATTATCGGTCTGATGAGGGCTGTATAGATTCTAACTCCTGCGGACGTTGGAAGGAGACTGTTTTATGTTTAACGGAGGGAATAATTCCTATAGTCTCGCGCTAGACCGTCAACGGATGTCCTCGATGTGGGGGCCCCACATGAGTCTTCTTTCAAGCGCCCAGGTTGCGGGAAGTCGTCGACCAGGTGAAGTCATTGCCATCCAGATGTAGTTAAGGCACTGTTACTACCGAAAACAGAGTTTGAAGTCTACGCGTTAGCATTATAGCCAGGGTCACTATCGCTTTTATCTCAATTCTCCATCTCCTCGCCCAGGAGAGAGTTTTCTGCGATACCTCCTGGAGGCGTCTGGTGGCAATAGCTCTGCTGCGGCTGTATGTGAAGTATGCTGTGTCATCTGCATACGTCGCGACCTCCACCCCAGGATTGTTAGGAATATCCGCAGTGTACAGCGAGTACAGGACAGGTCCAAGGACGTAGCCTTGTGGGATCCCAGCCCTGATCCGTTTGCTAGTGGAGAATGCGTTTTCTACGCGAACGCTGAAGGAACGGTCGATATGGAAGCTTTTCAAAAGTTTAACATAATGCCCTGGGAATCCCTGTTGGTTTCTTCTATATATTGCCATGGTCCGATGTCAATCTCAACCATGACCGGGCAGTGGTCTGATGACAACCGGTTAATTGAAGAGGCTGCCATGAAGCCTTGGTTATTTTTTGTAATTACTATGTCGGGAACATCTGGTCTGTCAACATTGTGTGTGTAAATTGTGGGCTCTTCTGGCCCAAACACAAACAAATTGAGTCTGTTTGTAAATATTCGCAGTAAGGTTCCCGCCTGGTTTGCAACTCTATTGTTCCAGTCGGTATGCTTCGCATTTATCGCCTCCGACTAGTAATTTACCCCGAATAAAAGTCAGAGCCGTGATATCCGCTTCAACTGAGATCCTGCACCGTGGGCCGGTATGCTGAGACTATGGTTAGTGGGCCGCTGGCTGTGACCACTTTGATACCTAAAGCTTCTATTTGTTGTATTGCTGGAACGACAATTTCCTTATGTGGGATGGTTCTTTTAATATAGATTGCGACTCCTCGGCTAGCAGTAGGCCTGTCCTTGCGGTAACAGTTGTAGTTTACCACTGGAGTATTTAATCCATGTTTCAAGTGTGTCTCAGATACAAGACACACGTCTATTGACTGTCCATGGAGCAATTGCCTGAACTCAGGCATTTGGCTGCAAATGCCATTCGCATTCCATACAGACAGAGATAGGAGATACATTGGCAGTCGTCTATTCATTATGGGTACATTTTGCGCACTTTGGGGCAGCAAGGGCTTTTGTAATCGCTGTGGTTAAAGTTCCCAACTTTTTAGTAAGAGTACACATCATTTTCATGGTGGTCTCTAGCATGTTAGTAAGCCTCTCGAAACTTCCGTGTACCATGCTCTCGGCGTCATTTTGGTTGTACTTCTGTTTATGAAATTGCGTTCTTCTCTGCCTGATGGTCATTCCATCAAGCGGTACTGAGTCCGCTTGGTCGGCGGTATTCACAGATGCCGTGGTCGGGTTATCACCTGGGGTTTCAGGTGGCGAAGCAGGACTCCCAGATGTCGTGTCCTGGTTCTCACCTGATGCTACCGGTAGCGATTTCCCGGTTGTAAGTGGTGACTTCCGATCGTCTCGATTTTGCGTCTGTGTCCTTCGTGTTTTACGTTTTCTTCGAGGTTTCTTATTGGGCTACGTTTTTGGTGGTGTTGGGAAGGGTCGTGGTGGTCTTCTCTTTGGAGCTCTCAGTAGCTTGGACTTGTTCAGAGTCTGTTCTTGAACGGTTGCTTGCAAGGATTTAGATGGCGCTCCTTTTTGGAATGAAGTTTGGGTTTGGTTGGAGGGTAACTTTTCCTTCTCTGTCACAAGACCCCTCTGCCTATCTCGGGCCCTCTCGTAGGCCGTGTAGCCTTTATAGCTGGCAACATGACCAACTGCAAAATTTGAACATTGGCAATTTCTCTTCCTTTCTGCGTGTTGCACAGGTTGGAGTCATGTTGCCCCGCGCACTTCACGCAGATGGGAGGCATTTTGCAGTTTTTCGCCTGGTAGCCGAAGCGATGGCAGTTGAAGCATTGTGTTGGGCCTGCTGTTGACCGAAGGATCTCTACCTGCACTTTGAGGTGACTGATCTTGTCCACCCCGAATATACCCCTGTTTTCTGGAATGTCTGCCAGTACCACCAAGTACAGAGGCATTAACACATTGCTACCCGGGCGACGGAGTTGGGCTACAGTCTGGACAGTAAAACCCATCTCGGTGAGTTCATCTTTTAAGTCTTCGGTTGTCAGGGTTCTCGGAATACCCCTGAAGACCACATTCAAAAGTGTCACTGCTCCAATAGGGAATGTACAGTACGGGGTCCCACTTTCCTGTAGCATTCCTGAGGCGGCTGAGTAATCTTCTACTATGGTGAAGGTGAACTTAATTTTGTCGCCGCCGGTGGTCTTGGCAGTAAAAGAACTCTTCACGACTGCATCAAATCTGTCATGTAAGGTCTTGTAGTTTTCTTTCAATTGGACTACGATCGGCGGGATGTGTGCCGTTCTCGATTCAGTTGGTGTTGGTATATTTTCTGTTGGTGGTGGATCTGTCTGCAGCAGTTGGAATTTGTTGACTGTTTCCACCGTTGAGGGATTCTGGGCTGAAGTTACGACTTTCGCAGTACGCCGCGGATGCTCGAAGCCATCATCATTGGGTTGGTTTGACAGCGGAAGATGTTGCTGCTCATTATCAGTATCAGATCCCGTCGTCTTGGTTGTGTTGTGTTGTGGCGTTCGAAGCGAGCGGACGTGCTTGGCTTGCGCTCCGTAACACATAAGCTTACGCATACAGTTATTGTGTTGGCTAGTGTTAAAGTGTGAAAGTGCTGAAGTGCTCAAGTGAATGTGTCATTGAGATCTGGTGATCCAGATTCAATGCATGCTCCTGTTAGAGAAATCTGCCTGAAACCAGCGCGGATTTCGCTGTGGTTCCAGTAACTGCAACAGGTATTGTAACAGATTTGTTTTACTAAGCTGTTGCGGAGCATAGAGGAAAATCAGTTAGCAACTTGTCTCTGACGAAATGGGTTTCCATCGTGTTGGACCCAATTGCTAATGGTTGCTGTAAAATAATGAGTACTGATAAAGGCGATAACTAAGGGCCCGATGGGTACAATGACCTTTTCGGACAGGTACGAAGACATAGTCAAGTACCTGAACGAATTTCAAGGCAAAACTCTTACAGACACTAGGATGAGAGAGCTAAAAGATAAGTTAGCCCTAATGGGCAATAGCCTCATCATACCTGGAAGGGAGGGTTAGCGAACTTGAAAAGGACAATGACCGAATAAGGCAAGATATGGAGAACGAAATAAGCGCACAGCCTATAGCAAGCTACGCCACAGTGGCGACATCAAATGCTAGCAAACAAAACAAGTTCAAATATGGAAACCCTCGAATACTTCCGTGGTGTTCATTACCTCAAAGAAGGGGTAAACCTCGAAACAAGTAGCAGAAAAAGTAACTAAGATTCTAAAACCTCAACAGGAGAAAATTAAAATAAGCCGAATAAAGACAACAAATAAAACAGTTATTGTAGAAACAAACAGTGATCTTGACGCTAGGAAAGTAATAGAAAATAAAGCGTTGGCAGAGGAAGTGAAGTGTACGAGTTACCGAAAAAGATAAGATCCTCTAGTAATTTTGTATGACATTCCGAATATCGATCGAACCGGAAAAATTAGTTGAAATAACCTATGAGCAAAATTACGAGAGACAAATAAGCAAGGAGGAATTTGCGGAAGGATTCAAACCGAGATTCAAAACTGGGCCCAGGAACAAGGCAACGGTACATCATGTCTTGGAAGTAAGTGCAAAGATCAGAAATGTTCTACTGAAACAGAGGAAAATATTTGTCGAATTCTCGGCCATAAGCAGTTAAAGATTACACGGTGGTGCCTCAGTGTGTAAAATGCGCTGATCTAGGACATGTAAGTAAACATTGTCAGCAAGCCGAATCTGTATGCAACCATTGCGGGGAAAACGGGACACAAAAAAGAAACATGTGGTCAAAAAATCTGCCCCGGCAGTTTGTATATCCCTGTGTCTAGGAGGGGAAAGACAGTGCAAAAAAAGGGGAAAGGAGTGTCTAACATATCAAATGTTGTTGCAAAGAACTGTAAGTCGAATAGATTATGGACAGTAAAGCAAGGCTAAAAGTTAGGATAGAAACTAACTCAACTGTAACAAACCGGAAAAGTTATAACTCCAATATGACTGCAGAGAAGGTTAAAAAGAAGAATAGCCCGTCTCGAAGGCGCCGGGATGCAACGCGGGCTGCGAAATTCAGAGAAGCTATGAAGGCCTTTAGGAAAAAAAACAGTTTATTGGTACTTGTGATAAAGGAATACAAACGGAGGGGTTCACTGAAAAGGGTACACAAACAGAGGACCTAAGCTTCGCAGATGCGAAGGTTAAGGGGCTTGTATGATGCCTCCCTTTCGGTCCTCTCGATGTAAAGCAGGGCTTGGGTTGGGTAAAGGGTGAAGTACTGTGGCCGAATAAACAATTGCCTTCAAAGTGATGGTGTAATAAAGACGGACGACTTAAAGGGGACCTACACGGCGAAATCGACGCTGGCAAGCGTCGGCAAAGAGAGCGTGAAAACCGAATTGACAAGCTATTCCCACCTATAGTAACAAGAAAGAATCAAACTTAGATATCCCGAAAACGAAGGGGAACATGCTCGAAAATACTTCGTTTAATCCCACATCGCTTTATAAAATAGACACATCAAGCCGAGGAAACGTATTCGGAAATAGCCTAGATGATTATACGTCGCTGTATAGGTTCAAAAGAGAGTCCAGCATAAATACACCAAGTACAGAAGACCTCACGGCTCAGCACAGTGTCAGAAGATAATCTAAAACAGATACACTAAGCAACGGAAGAGTGCACGAGAATATCCCATCAGATCCAATGGCTGTCCATTGCGTTAAAAGAGAAATTAACATCGAAGCACCAAGTATGGGGAATGTGTCCAAGAATATGTCAATAGATCCAACATCGTTGTATGCGAATATAGACAACAATGGCTCTAAGACAAATAACACGCGTATTGCATCCAGCAGGGAGGTCAATAACCATTCCCCAGCTCGAAGTGGTAGATAGAATTCAGCTTAAGGCCAACAACCTGCAGTGGATCCATCCCAGCTATTAATTCCTCGTAAAAAAAATATTCGATAGACGAAATGAACTGTTTGATCCTGACGAGATCTATAAGCAGTTCGTCATGACCCATGGAAGGATTAGATTTGACCCGCAGCTCAAATTGCCGAATGTGCAATGTCCACACCAGACACCCGTAAATGGATATCATAAAAATTGCACAGTTAAATACTAGACGGAGCAAGCTAGTCCTCCATGAGTTAAGAAAACTGGCAGAGGAAAATAGCTGGGACCCATTATGCCTTCACGAACCCCATTCAAATAGAGGGTCGATTCCGTACATGCCAGTAACTGCACAAATCATTGCAGACGGGGAGCATCCAATGTCAGGCATAATAGTATTAAATAGGAATATAACTACAACTAAAATTGCTCAATTCTGTGATGAGCACACTACATGCTTAGAAATCAGTACAGGATTGGTGCAACGTAATTGTAGTATCAATGTACTTCCAATACAAAGATCCAATTTATGGATACTTGAATAAAATTAGAGAAATTCTCAACAGTCTAGGAAACCAGAGATAATCATAGCGGCAGATGCAAATGCACGGTCACTGCTTTGGCACAGTGACCACACAAATGAGAGAGGCCAAGACCTGACTGAGTTGATCTGCGAGTTTAATCTAGAAGTAAGAAACAAACCATTCAATCCCCCTACTTGGTAATGATAGGCATGGAGCTACATCTAACATAGACGTAACAATTACTAACGATCTTGTGGGAAATATGTTACGTAATTGGCGGTGGTAGATAATCAAACCACGAGTGCCACAATATAATTCTATATGACCTCTCTCGGCAACGAACTGAGGCAACTAGTAATGGGAATACTAACTTCGCTATAATATCAGAAGGGCGGTATGGCAGAGACTTAGGGAGTGTTTCCGTCTTCCAGTGGACTTGCTGAAGGGCAATGACGTGGACCACATGGCAAGGGAACTGACTAGGTCCATCCAAACAGCAATGAAAGGCAGTATTCCACTGGCAAAGGTAAAAAGGGTGGTGAAGGATATACCGTGGGATGAGAGACTGCATAGAATGAGATCGAACATGCGAAGGGCGCGGAGGCAGTACCAACGCTGTGCTGTGGCGGCTGATAGGCTTGTTTTGCTTAATAGATACAGGGAAAGAAAAGAAGCTTTTAAGCAGCAACTCTTAAAAACTAAAACAGATAGCTGGGAGGCCTATGTCAGATCCAATCTAGATCAGATCCCTGGGGCATTCCGTATAAGATAGTTGCCCGGAAAAATAAGACCACCTACTACGTTAGCCACTGTGAGGACTGAGGAAGGTAACATGACCAAAAATTGGACTACAACAGCGGAGGAATTATTAAGGCAGCTACTACCTGATGATGTGGAAGATAGAGAAACCGACTTTCATAGAAACGTGCGGAGTGATCAATCTCAGCTTTATGTAGCTGAATCGGAAGGGGAGGACATAACAGTAGACGAGGTAGTAAAGGCCATAAACAGTATGGCAAAGCATAAGCACCGGGACCGGACGGGATAGTAGCAGAAGTGTTGCAGGCCCTAGTAGTCCAACTGGCCTTCCCACTATGTACGCTTTTTAACAAGTGCCTCCAGCAAGGCCGGGTTCCAAACATCTGGAAGCAAAGTGAAGTCATGATATTGACCAAGGGGGGAGACAGAGATCTAGCAAACCCAAAATCATATCGGCCGATCTGCCTGCTAAACGTCCTTGGAAAGGTTCAAGAAAAAGTATTGATTAACAAACTGCAATATCACAGAAGCCAAATAGGCATTAACATGAACCAATATGGCTTTCGAGCAGGCAGGTCGACCGAAGACGCAGTAAACAGGGCGGTAAATTTAGTTAAAAGTAGTTCTATGAAGTACGTAATAGGAATTTTCATAGATGTTTCCGCAGCTTTCGACAATTTATGGTGGCCGATGTTGTTCCGCCGCCTGAGGGAAATAAACTGTCCAAGTAACCTGTATAATACACTGCGGGATTACTGTAAGAATAGATTCGCCACATTGAGATGTCCACGAGGGAAGGTAGATAAACGTCTTACTAAGGGCTGTCCCCAGGGCTCAGTAAGTGGGCCAGTCTTCTGGGATTTAGTCTTTGAAGATGCTCTTAGGTGTTTGGAGGGGCTGTGTGGCTTGCTGGGGGTGGTCGCCTTTGCTGACGATTTGCTGTTGTTGATTGAAGGTCGGACCAGACAAGACATAGAAGATAAATCCAAGGTAGTGATCGAAGAACTTCAGGCATGGTGCTTGGAGGCTAAGCTGAGCCTTGCACCAAAGAAGACCCAAATGATGCTACTAAAAGGGAAATTGGAGCGGGATCCAATTGTTAAGATGAATAACATCTCCATAAAAAGGAAGCCGACAACAAGATACTTAGGCGTCACTCTGGATGAGTTCCTAAACTTCGCAACGCATATTTCCGAGACGTGTGAAAGAGCTAAGGCGGTCATGCACAAATTTGTAAGCATAGGCCAGAGGAAATTCCATCTCCCGATCATCTTAATAAGAAGATACCATGATGCTATCCTGGCATCACTGGTAGGGTATGCGGCTAGTGTCTGGGCGCATAAACTACTGCAGGTGAAACCTCGTAAGGCGGTACTGAGAGTGCAGAGAAGCATTCTGATACGGCTAAGTGGTGCCTATGCTACTACATCTGCTGACTCACTCACAATATTAGTAGGAGTATGGCCGCTGGATCTCGAGATCAGGAGACGAGGAGCCATATACTGGCTGCGTAAAGAAAATCAGGCCAAGGTGCAGGAGATTGTGGGAGCAGTAGCACAATCTGTGGTGGAAATTAAAAACGCACTCCTCGCCGAATGGCAAGCCCGTTGGGACAGCAGCCAAACAGGCAGAAGATTATACAGCGTGTTTCCAAATGTACAAGAGAGGCTGAATCTTGGATTCTTTAATCCTTCACCTGGGCTAATACATTACATGACCGGACACGGACCATATAACCAGATGCTATATCAAAGAGGGTTGAAGGAAACCAGTGCATGTGAGTGTGGCGCAGAAGGAACACCAGAGCACGTCTTGTGGGAGTGTCCTGAAACGGAAGAGGTGAGAACAGCGGATGTTAGCGAAATGCGGAACATGCTAACACGGGATATAATCCTGGACGAGCAATTGTGGAGCAGGCTTGACAACCTATCAGACAAAGTGTCTAAACTACACAGGAAAAAATATCTGGACCGAGCAGTAGTCGGGCGGGGCCGACCACCTCCGGGACCCCAGCAGCTGCACAGGCGTATCTAGGCGAATGAGAGCATTGTAGTTAACAGAATAGTGCGAGAACTTCCGGTAACCGGAAGTGATCCCGACGGGTCAACCAATCCGGTTCGGCTGGAAATGCCAGACGGACCAGGAATGGTTTACTGTTTCCGGGATAATAACGGTGGAAGGAATAGTGTGGTGAATACAGAAAGATGTAAATAATAATAATAACAGTTATATCCTTCCAAGATGTAGCGTCCTTAGCCGGCGTACTACAACGTAAACATCATGTAATTGATAGGCAAAGAACTGTAAATGTTTACAAAGCCGGAGCCAGGTCGTGTTTGCCACGGAATTTACAGTGGTCAGCAGTGCCGATACAGCATCTAGCCAGCGAGGTTAATGCCTGACAGGCCGCGTGCGTATTGAGCACAAACTGACGCAAATAAAAATGGCCAGTGTTTGTATTACTAAAAGGCATAAAAATTGCCCAATGGCATTGAGCAAAGATATGGAATGTTACCAAACCGTAATATAGTTACAAAAAAAAAAAAAAAAATACATTTCAAAAAACAAGTCACAAATTAATAGCAACGGAATTTCGGTAACACACGAACTGGTTCAAGGCTGTAAAGCAAATCAGGTAGTACTAATGTATGCATGTAGAAACTGTGAAAATAATAACGCATGTATTGTAAATCCCAGTAGATCTGTATCTTAAAAATTGTTGTTAGAAATTCATTGTAATACAACCTGATGTAATATGATCATGTATTCACTAACCGACAAACAACTGTAAGCTCGCACTGTAATTGTCAAATAACTACCAATGTAAATATTGTAATCCATTTACTAACTGACTCATCTGTAACGCATATTGTTTAATATTTAATAATTTATCATTTCGTATCAGTTACCAATTAGCTAAGTGAAGCGGAAAAATATGCTAATTGCTTACATAAAACTTTCTTAGACTGTAAAATTGTAAACTGTTAACATGGTTTCGCCAGAAAACAGGTTTGGCCTGCCTCTTCGCGGGGACGGGAGACTGTGGAAGCTATCCGGTAATCCACACAGCTGAGAGGCCAAATTAACCAGTAATGAAACCAGCGACACTGGCGGAACCCTTAATCAATTTAAAAAAAATGTATGTAATAGGGCCTAATTTAGTATCTAGATATTAGGCTGTATAAATGTGAGATAAATAAAAAAAAAAAAAAAAAAAAAAAAAAAAAAATGTTACCAGCAGGATCGGCTGAAGGAAGTCTCTGAGTAGAGGAAGTTTCAGTTTGGGCTCTGTTAGCCAGTAGTGACGTCCAGCCCCTAGTCTTCTTGGTGGACTCTTTTGACTGCCGTGTAGACCTCTTCCTCACACAGGCTTTGACCATCGTGTTCGTGTGGGCTTTACCTGTGACAGGAATTGCTGTATTTTTAGATGTTACCTCCACATCTGTGTCTTCATGGTCGTCTTCAGAAATGTTGTGGGGATGTCTTCTTGATGCTGCGTCCTGAAGGTCAGCTGAGTCCTGTAGATCAGCTATTACTGGGGAGGGCGAGCGTGGAGAGTCAGTGATGTCAACAACTGTAGTGGTGCGGAGTACGTCGGCCGCTGAAGACATATCCTGCTGCTGTGGTGAACTAACAGAGGAGGGATGTTGCTTTGGTCCCTTGTTGTCACCGTATGTTTTGACAGGACCAGAAGCAACCATAAAACTTGCGCCAGGTTGTTTCCACTCCCTCAGGAGTTGGCCGTGTGGCGGTAAATCCCTATCCTAAGGGAGGGAGGCAAAGGGAATCACAAAAAGAAAAAGAAGTAAGCTCACAATATTCTTCGCTATAGCACATGGAGCCCGCATACGCGAGTACCAAGTTGTTAGCGTTAACAGATTTCAATGCACACGTACACGAACGCCGAGTTAGTTGTGTTGGAGTTGAGTAGAGTCTTGCAAACGCTGTCGAGACCTATATACGCGACCTTTATACGAGGGTTGCTATTTATATTTTTGGCTGATACTGTAAGAACTAATATTTATGATCGAAAGTGGAGTAGTATTTAAAAGCCGCTTCTACTTTAAAAGAGGTGCTGCCGACACCGCCCTGCTCCCTCCCACACCACCTGAAGCCAAGGTGCCGCCACTCTACTTTAAAACCAAATTAACATTTCTGTCAGAGGGATTGTAAACGGAGTTTTACCTGTCAGCCGTCTTATTACCTACGGGAATTACTGGCTGCTTTTTTTTAAAGTTTCTGTCAGACGGATAATAAACGGCCTTTTAACTACCTCCGCAGATTGATTCACCTCTCTACGGCCTTTTAATTAAAATGACTGTCAGATGGGAAATAAACGGACTTTTCCCTGCCTTCGTAGATTGCTTTACCTCCCCGAGACCTTTTATTTAAAATTTCTGACACAGCGATAATAAACGCCCCTTTCCCTACCTGTGTAGACTGCTTTAATCGAAACTGCTTTTTAATTAAAATTTCTGTCAGAGGGATAATAAATGTCCATTTGCCTACCTGCGTAGATTGCTTTACTCTCCGCTGCCTTTTCGGCTCAAGGCAATTATCGTCAGCCGCCTTGGAATCAGAGGCTATTACTTACTTACGAAAAGTACTTCGAGCCGTCCCCCAGACCGAACCTTTATATGCATGCGCTTTTGTATACAAGGCTGACAAATCACGATTTTGTACTTAATTCAGTCTAATATTCACATTTTCATCCATTTTTTAAACAGTGGTCTTAATATAGTAATTATTCAATAAATTCATAGTAACTGTTGAAATAATTAGCAGTTTTTCGTAAAGTTTGGTCAATAGTTCATAAACCCGTCGGTTTAATAAAGCGGGAAGGAATTCTTCAAGTTGAAGAAGGGAAATGGTGAAACCTGGTGCCGGCACATTCAGGCCTACTCTTCCGAGAGATTACGATAGGCTTAACGTCCCCAAACAAGGTAGTTTACTAGAATTCGGTCAGTTTAGTTTTGTGTGATAGCTGATAATAATTTGTATGGCGGCCTGTTCAGGCCTACTATTTTGTAAGATATCTGCAGGCTTAACGTCCCCATTGGGTGGTTGAATCACTATCAACAGTGTCGTATGCACTCTGTGGAGAGGCTTAACACTAACCAGGTATCACAAGAAAAATGAAATGAAATACCAAAATCTTACTCTGGAGTACCAGCTAAAATGTGAAGCGTTAGGACGATTTCTGAGATCTTGTCGAACTTAGTAGTCAATCCTCGAATAATAGCTCATTTCGGCTTACGGAATGCGGTGAGCAGTTATAAGTGTAAAATGTTAGATGTCTAACGTCAGTCTTTTTTCGTTTTTTAGTGTTTCCGGAAAGTTGGGTGCCAGAAAGGACAAAACTAAAGCTATGAAAAGATGAAGGTTTCTTTTTTACGATGGAGGAAGTAGTTCTGATCAAAGGTATTAAAATGTAAATTAGAACGATACCTCCTGGAATACATCACTGAACTTCTAATAACCGAACTTTCAATCCTTAGCCAGGAGCGCAGTAAGTTTAAGGTTGCATAGCATTAAAAGAATGAAATGTAAGAATCATAATGTTAAAAGTTGGAGGAAAAGTACGAAACCACAGTATAATATCTGATCTTCACTCTTCAACTAGCAGGTTGTCTAACATGTGAAAATTCTCTTATATTGCACTTTTTTCAAATTCCCGACGGTCGCAGTATAGCAATTCAACTAAGATAGTGCTAACTAAGTTGTACGTTATGTTGGATCTTTCGTGAAATTTGTCATCAATGCTAGTGTATGAGTCTGTTCCAACAGTCTAAAAGAATCTCGTACACAACCCCCAAAGGGTACATAGTGAACATCACGATGTGGACAGTTACCTCTAGCAAATCTGGTTGTAGGCCATCTTCCGCAGTTGTTGGTTAATAGATTATAAATCAAAATTCCGTCTGGAAACAACTGTTGATGTGGTTAATAGATAATAAATCAAAATGCTTTGTGGATACTACTGGTAGTATGGTAAATAGATTTTAAATAAAAATTCCGTCGGGAAAAAACTGTTAATGTGTTAATAGATATAAAATAAAAATTCCATCTGGAAACAATTGTTGATAATATAACATTAACATCAACAGTTGTTTCCAGTCCGAAATTTGATTTATAATCTATTTGTGTTTAGTTTTTTATATCTGCTTAACGTATCTCTAACAGCGAGGTCTTTAGAGATGGGAAAGAATTGGGGCAAGGAATGGGAAGGAATTCGGCCATGGCCTTTTGAAGGAAGCATCCAGGAATTTGCCTGGAGTGATTTGGGAAACCATGGAAAACCCAAATCTGGATGCCCGGATGGGGATTCGAACCGCCGTCCTCCCAAATGCGAAGTCAGAACACTAGCCGTTACACCACCACGCTCGGTATTTTATTTATCTTTAGGACTTACAGAATATTAACAACTTATACATGTACACACCAGTGTCAAGGACCACGAGAATATACTCAGTCTCACAAATATTAACAGATGTTACACAATTTATTGAGTTAGAGGTCAGATCCAAATTCTGTTTCTATTTACCGCATATTTTGACAAGGCGTGTAGACGGCATCGCCTGGAGTGATTTCAGGAAACTATTGAAAAAAAACTTAAATTTGGATGGTGGGACGGGAATTCGAAGGTACTGTTTCCCGAATTCGATGCCAGAGTGTTATCGCTCGCCCACCAGTCATCGTCAATCCACTTACGTACCCGATCTCAAATTCCCAAAATGTTATGAAAACCGCTAAAGATAATGAACACAGCTTAAAATTAACAAAATTATGTAATATCTCTCCACGAAAAGCGTAATCGATTAACATGGTTAGAAGGTGACGAGGATGTACCAATTTCATTACGAATTCGCCATTCCTTAGTTAAGATGCTCTAAATTAATTTAAATGGTCACAGATAGATTGGTAGGTAGAGTCCCCATAATGAAAAAGTTAACGGTGTTAAGAAGGACGACGCGAATGGCACCCTGATTTTGGAGATTCCTGGGTTGCGGGAAAAAATGTGTGCAATCCGAATCGAGACCGACCAAACTTGTAAATTTTTTTGGTTATTGAATACCAGATAACACGTGGAGATACCACATTTTGTGCTTAAGAACATCTCTTCTAGTATAAAATCCTAATCTTTCTCCAGAACAGAGCCTTCGTGGATAGGTATGTTTTCTACCGGAGTGTAAACAGCCACTTCATTCCTAAGTGGTAGCAACAGATATCATCATGTATTATTACTTCAACCCATATGCATAGAAACAACCCAATATGTATACCCAGATTCACAAAGGTATCTTCATGAATGGGGGGCCAGCACTCTTCGCGAAATGATAGGTTACAAAATCATAAGTGTTACAAACGGAATTTAACAGGCTTCCTCCCACTACCACCTCTTCTTCCATTACACGTTTCATTGAAGTAAGAAACAAAGTATGCTCGATTACACATACATACCCACACACCAATTTCAGTTGGAATCTTGTACTTTCAGGAAAATGTAATGCTAAATTTTCAGTCACATACAACGTAGAGAGTTAGAGCCTTCCTAAGTTATTGTTTTGTTATATTCCAATCTAAATATCGAACCAGGTGGCTGAGATTTTAGCGATTGGCTCTGTCATTGCGGAGGTGGAGGGTTCTATTTCCGGTCCTGCTGTTCATAAGTTTCTACTGTTGTAGTAATTGAGATACAAACGGCCGTTTTCAACAGCGAAAAACACGTTTAGTGGTGATTGTCCCGGTCGGAAGGTACTAGTTTATATACATAGCCATTTCATGCAACTTTACTTGTATTTTTCGACGGAGTCGTCGAATTGTTATTCATATTCAATAGTACACTTTTCGATTTTCCGCGCGCTGCGTCTACGTAAGCCTAAAGTATTGCGTTCTGGTATAGGCAGGGAGGCCATAAAACATTTCGTGGTTTAGGTGATACGTTCTTCACACTCCAACTAGCAAGCAGTCAAATACGAGATAATTCTCTCTTTACAATGATTTCAAATGGTCTATGTCCGCAATACAGAGATTCACTGAAGATAGCGTCCACTAATTTATAGATGCTGTTAGATCATTCATATACGAGTCTATTCCGAAGTCTAGAAGGATCTTGTGTGTGATTCCCAAAGGGCACATAGTGAACAAAGCGACGCGAGATTGGTGAATTGTGGAACAAATGGTTTTCCACAAACAGGATTTCAAACGTTTATGCCCACCACCACCACTTCCGCCACAGCATATGTTGTTGAGAGATTAATGGATTGTGGAGCAGGTGTTCCCCATATAAAACAGGCTAATCCACACCACCACCACCTCCACCATAGCACGTGTCCTTCATGGACAGGACAGAAAAGGTTTACCCCCACCACCAGTAGACCCTGTTTAATGCCCAACCCGCCCGCTAGCGTCAGTGTTCAGAGATGGCCCACCTGGTGCTATTGTTCTCGTCGGTGTATCAGCTCAACGCTGGTGATTTAAAGCATTTGGCGATAGGTTTATCGTCCAAGCATGAATTTGGGTCAGTAGTGGTGCTCGAAAAAGTGGGGCACAGTACCAAAGTTATACTAACGTATGAATAAAGGTGATTGCTGACTGAATTATTGGATTTAGTGTCCGATTTGTTCAAATCAGACAGCTGCCACGCCGACTTTATGCTTGGCGACCACTCTGTCTCTTGCGGAATGGTGGCTGGGATAAAAACGGTATGTGTTTATCGCCTTGACCATCAAGAAGACGTGGTGCCACCAAGTTGCAAGATATTACAATGTGTTTGTGAACATATTAGCCAATAAAATGCTACGTAACAATAGGATGGCTAAAGTCCGAAAACTGATGAGTGTGTACATTAATAATGTTGATGTGACTCAAGTGCCATACAGCTCCATTTCATCATAATACTATACAGTGCTTACATATGAAATTATTCCACTTAAAAATTTACTAGTATTAGATGATGTTAATAATATACTAAATAAGAAATATGTTCCTGGATATGAAGTTTGTGGTACTACATGCATGTGAGAAGTATATAAAAAAATCACATTGTACATGATTCACTTTGTTTTATTTTTACCCATCATCGATTAAAAAGTCATTTGTGAACACATTAACAAACTCACAAGGGATAGCTAAAACCACTATCATCAGTAGGTTTACGAACCTTCACACATTAGAGGTAATTGAGGTTAACTTAAGCTAACACAATGTAACACGCTGGGCCTGCCTAATGTAAATCATCCACAATAACCTCAATTACTGCTAGGGTGTGATGGTTTATTAACACAATACGGGGTTTAACCTCTAGTGTATCCAATCATCGTTACATAAAGTTATCGCTTCGCATGCGCTACCAATTTATGAAAATAAGGATTAAACTGAGCTTACGCTAACTTATCCCAGCTTCATTACACGAAGTAAACGCTACACAAGCTATATTTTATTGAATGGCGCAAATAACTGTAACACCTCGATCGATATTTAATTTTTGCTGCAGTAACCTAAGTTACTGCTCAGATGTGGTGGACTAACCCATCTTGGGCTAACCTAACGTATCTTACCTCAATATGTCACATAGTTTAACATCCTATATTAACCTGAGTTTAATATAAGTTATGTAGGTTTGTAAACCTACCGATGATAGTGGTTTTAATGATGCCTTGTGTGTGCGTTAATGTGTCTGATACTTTCTGTCAGCACCTTTGATCGAATACATGAGTACTATGTTTTCATCCTTTTCACACCCAATCATGATGGGAAGATTGTATGTGTTGTGAATACTCATCACATAGTTTTCCTAACCTTTGCCCAACTGATCGATAATATCCATACTTTTTATCCCTTGCACTTCCTGACGGTAATGTGATGTGTGTGGTGGGGGGCCCGTGCAGGATTCTCTGGGAACTGTCGCTACAGCTGAAACATACATTTTTGTACATATATGACACATTTCTATAGCAAGTTCTATTAATAAAAGCACATAATATAGTTGGGCACTGCACTCTGTGATGCTTGCAGGTGTAATTGTCATGTGAACCAACGACGTCTTTTAGAAAAGAAATTACCTGATTTTGGCAATATTTTACGTATTTTTACTGGTTTTCATGAAATTTAGGGAGTTTATAGATTTTTCATGCTTCTTACTGTGTATTTTTCACAAAATTATCCTTCTCTCTTCCTCCCTGTCATGCTCGATACTTTGTTCTATTTCTCTGAATGCTTAGTTTTCATTATTTTTTCTATTTTGCACATTTATACACTTTTTCAATAAAATTCGTGGAAAGTGGCACAAACTTACTACTTATATCCAATACAATTTACATCTTATAGTGTTGGTGTCTTTTACGATTCGGTTTTAAGACTAGTAAGTGATGAAGGACTCATGGAAAATAACTTGATAAGGGACTATTTAACGGATGGTGGGTAAAAATAAAACAGAGTGTATCTTGTACAATGCCTTTTTATTTATTTATACTTTCCACATGCATGTAGTACCACAAACATTATATCCAGGATAATAATTCATATTACTATGTTATTAACATCATACAATATAAGTAAATTTTTATATTGGAATAATTTCATGTCTTAGCAGTGTATAGACCAATGATGAAATGGGGCTGAATATCCCATAAACATGATTAATATGCTCAGTTATCCGTTTTTGGACCTTAGCCATCCGATAGTTACATAGCACTTTATTGTCTAAAATGTTCACAAAACTCCTTGCAACCACGATTTCTTGATCGCCAAGGCCCCAGTCATTGCAGGCTGCACGTCAAATAGATTTTGCCATTCCGATTTTCTGAAAAATACGCAACTGGCAGGATAGGAATTGCGATAAACACATACAGTCTTTATCCCAGTCACCATTCCGCAAGAGACAGATGTTCGTCAAGCGGAACTAGGTGTGGCAGCAGTCTGTTTTCAACAAATCGGACACTGCATCCAATACTTCAGTCAGCACTCTCCTTTATTTACACGTTACTATAACTTTAATACTGTGAACCACTTTTTTGAGCAATACTACTGGCTTAGAAGCTAAACCTATCGTCAATAGCTTTGAATCACTGATACACCGACGAGAACAATAGCCACGAGCGGGCCATCTCTGAACACTAACGGTAGCAGGCAGGTTGGGCATTAAACAGGATCTAGTGGTGGTGGAGGTAAACCTTTAAGGTCCTGACCATATATGACACGTGCTGTGGTAGAGGTGGTGTTGATGGGCGTAAGCCTTTTGTATGTGGGGAACACCTGCTCCACAATTCATCAATCTGTCAACGACATGTACTGTGGGGGAAGCGGTAGTGGTGAGCGTAAACGTACGAAATCCTGTTTGTGGAAGATCACTTGTCCCACAATTCACCAATCTTGCATCGCGTTGTTCACTTTGTGCCTATTTGGAACTGCACACGATATTTTTTTAAACTTCGGAACAGACTCGTACACTGGAAGTTACTAAAAGTTTCATGAATGAATTGACATCATCTACAAATTAGTGGACGCTATCTTCGTTGAATTTCTGTATTGCGGCTGTGGGCAATTTGAAATCATTGTAAAGTGAGAGAATTTTCACCCGTTTGACAGCCTACTAGTTGGAGAGAGCAGCTCATATCACCTAAATGACGAAATGTTTAAGTGGCTCCCTGCCCATACCGAAACGCAATACTGCAGGCATACATAGACGGAGCTCGCAAAAATCGAAACTGGTACTATTGAAAATGAATAACAATTCGAGGACTGCTGGCCTAAAGTACATGAGAAGTTGTATCAAATAGCTATGATTAAAAAGTCATACCTTCCGACCGGCATAAACACCACTAATCGTGATTTTCGCTGTCGAAAACGGCTGTTTGTGTTTAAATTACTACAACAACAGATACTAATGAACAGCCGGACCGGGAATAGTGCCCTTCACCTCCGCAATGACAGAGCCAATCGCTAAAAACTCAGCCACCCGGTTCGATATTTAGATTGGAATATAACAAAACAATAACTCAGCAAAACTGAAACTCTCTAAGTTGTATTTGACTGAAAATTTAGCATTACATTTTACCGAAAGTACAAGATTCAAACTGAAATGGTATGTATGTGTAATCGAGCATCTTATGATTCATACTTCAATGACACATGCTGTGGCGCTGGTGGGTGTAAGCTTGTTACATCCCATTTGAGGAAGAACATTTGTCCCACAATTCATCACTCTGGTCTCTGAGGCTGGTATAAACAGGAGTGAAGCGAACTTAGCAATACTAGGTCTACAGGTTTTTTTTATAAATGAAGCCTATTTTTTCAAACGCAAAGGGTGTGTGATGAATTTTCGCGAAACGTCGATTTCAATTTGCAACATACAGCTATTAAATTCTGGAAACGATTAGCTGATGCTGTGAAGAGGTCAGTTTTAAATCGAAAACTTACAATATTGTCACCTATCATTTTGCCGAGAGTGCTGGCCTCTCATATTGTAGGATACCGTTGTGATTAAAGTTTTTCTATGAATGTAGGTTGAATTAATAATACATGATGTTATATATTGTAACCATTTAGGAAAGAAGTGGATGTTTCTTACTCCGGTTGAAAATATTCCCAAATTATAGCTTAATTTTTGAGGATCCACCCAGGAAGGCTCTGCTCTGGAGAATGGTTACGAGTTTATACTACAAGGATGTTGCTAAGCACAAAATGCGGCATCTCCACGTGTTATCTGGTATTCAACGAATAAAAAAAAAAAAAAATGTTACAGGTTTGGTCGGTCTTGAGCGGGAATGCACATATTTTTTCTCGCAACCCAGGAAACACCAAAATCAGGGTGCCATTCGCCTCATCCTTTATAACACCGACAACTTTATCATCATTTGGACTCTATCTGCCAAGCTATCTGTGAACATTTAAATTAATTTAGAGGATCTAAAGTGTGGAATGGCGAATTCTTAATGAAATTGGTACATCCTCCGTCAACTTCTAACCGTGTCAATATATGACGACTTTCGTGGAGATTTAACACTCTGGCATCGCATTCGGGAAGCAGCACTTTCGAATTCCCGTCCGACCATCCAGAATTAATTTTTTTTTTCCCACGGTTTTATGAAATCACTCCAGGCGAATGACATCTACACGCCTTGTCAAAATATGCGGTAAATAGAAACAGAATGTGGATTTGACTGTTAAACTCAATAAATTGTGTAACATCTGTCAATATTTGAGAGACCGAGCATATTTTCATGTTCCTTGACACTGGTGTGTGCATGTATAAGTTGTGAATATTCTGTAAGTCCGAAAAGTATATAATTTCAATGTTTGTGCTTGGCACCTTTGCTAGCTTCTCCTTCAACGGTGCAGTTCATGACTACTTTGGATACGTGCAAATTCCCGACAACCGCATCTGTAACCGCTGTTTTTGCAACACAGTATACATTCTCCATTTTCCCACTAACTGTGCTCTGTACCTCGTTTGTCGCATGTATTGGGATAAGAACTGTCCATATCGCGATGTTCACTATGTATCCTCTGGGTGTTGTGCACGAAATTCTTTTAGACTGTTGGAACAGACTCATACACTAACACTGATGAATAAGTTCACGAAAGATTCAACATAATGTACAACTTAGTTATCACTATCATAGTTGAATTGCTTTACTGCGACCGTGGGGATTTTGAAATAAGTGTAATATGAGAGAATTTTCCCATGTTAGGCAACCTGCTAGTTGAAGAGTGAAGATCAGATAATATACTTTGATTTCATACTTTTCCTCAAACTTTTAACATTATGATTCTTATATTTCATTCTTTTAATACTATATAACCTTAAACTTACTGCGCTCCTGGCTAAGGATTGAAAGTTCAGTTTTTAGTACTTCGGTGATTTATTCCAAGAGGTAATGTTCTAATTATATTTTAATAACCTTGACCAGAAATACTTCCACCATCTAATAATCGTAAAAAAGAAACCTTAATATTTCATAGCTTTAGTTTTGTCCTTTCTAGGGCCCTACTTCCCGAAAAATACTAAAAAAACGAAAAAATAACTTTGACGTTAGAAATCCACCATTTTACACTTACAAATGCTCACCGCATTCCGTAAGCCGAAATGAGGTATAATTCGAGGATTGACTACTAAGTTCGACAAGATCTCAGAAATCATCCTATCACTTCAAATTTTAGCTAGGACTCCAGAGTATGATTTTGGTATTTCATTTCATTTTTCTTATGATACCTGGTTAGTGTTCAGCCTCTCCACAGAGTACATACGACACTGTTGATAGTGATTCAACCACCCAATGGGGACGTTAAGCCTGCTGATATCTTTCGCAATAGTAGGCCTGAACAGGCCGCCATACAAATTATTATCAGATATCACACAAAACTAAACTGACCGAATTCTAGTAAACTACCTTGTATGGGGACGTTA
The DNA here is from genome assembly GCA_031002005.1 of Vandiemenella viatica. NCBI lineage: Eukaryota > Metazoa > Arthropoda > Insecta > Orthoptera > Morabidae > Vandiemenella > Vandiemenella viatica. The sequence goes on along the minus strand of JARYHS010005560.1, from coordinate 2,379 downwards.
AGCCTAGCGTAATCTCTCGGAAGAGTAGGCCTGAATGTGCTGGCACCAGGTTTCACCATTTCCCTTCTTTAACTTGAAGAATTCCTTCCCGCTTTATTAAACCAACGGGTTTTTGAATAATTGACCACACTTTACGAAAATATGCTAATTATTTCAACAATCAATATTAGACTGAATTTTATTTCAAAATCATGATAAACTAATACTTTTGACAAAATCGTTCAAATTGTTAATAATTAATATTTTATGACCGTTGTATTGGAAAACAAAGGAAGAATTGATTATTAGACTGAATTAAGTACAAAATCGTGATTAGTCTGTCTTAAATACAAGAGCGCAGACTGCTTTCGGGGACAGAAAACCGTTAACTACGTAATTTGTAGTTGATGTTCGGGAATAAAAAAAATCATTTAGTGCAAAATCTGCGCTGTGCGGTGAATGACCCACCAATTCTTTGTTTTGACTGGTCAGAAATTTCTTTGTTTTAGCTGATGGGAGTCTTCTCGCATTGTCGTGATGTAGAATTATACGCCGCTTCTTTGACTTTTTCCGAATTTCTCCAAAGACTTCTGGTAAACAAATGGTCCTGTAGTATTCAGAGTTGACCGTCCTATATTGTCGCGTTGCAACCGGGGCAAGTGTGAATTCGAAGGTTACTTGTCAATGAACACAGCACTTAAACTGAGAACAGGTTTATTGAGAACTCAAACATACACGCAGCACTGACTGCCTCTTGGGCAGAATGCTCTTCTATTTATACACAGATAGAACGTACTAGAGATTACAAGAGTAGTTAACAAATGAAATGTGTAGAAGTTACAAGTGACCTTAGGAAACATGTAGAATCTTCTGGAAATAATAAACAGAATTAAATAATTTTTGTCAGTGGGCGGGATTGAACCGGCGACCTTCGGTACCGCAATTCGTGACGCTACCCGCTGCGCCATGCTGGCAGACGGTACACTGGCGTTCATGCGGCATTGCTCCCTCTCCTGAGGAAAACAGCGTCCCGCTGTTAGATTTCTTTTGGGGCACGCTGAAGTGTCCTGGATCTTGATCTTGTCGTGGGTCCTCTGTATGGCAGTTCTGGAGGGCCCCTCCCGGTTGTACTATTATCTTCCTGTCCGACTTCCTCAGTATCCAAACCGTCCTCAGAGTCCTTGAACAAGAAGCTGGTTGTGCCTAGCTGCTCGTCAGGATTGTAGTAAGGCTTCATGCGGAGGACGTGAACAATGTCCCTTCGTTTTCGTCGTTTCGAAGACGGCTCATAATCCTCGACTTCGTATGTGACGTCCTGACCGGCGGCGTATGACACGATACGGACCAAAGTACCGCTTCAGTAACTTTTCTGATAGCCCAACCTTCCGGACAGGGGTAAAAATCCATACGAGATCTCCTGGGTTGTACGCAACAGGTCGGTGCTTGCCGTCATACCGCTGACGGTCCTTCTCCTGGGTGGCCAGTGTTCGTATGCGAGCCAGCTGTCTTGCTTCTTCGACCCTGGTAATGAGCTGTTTTATATAGTCATCCTGAGTGTCGTCCGGCTGGAATGGGAACAGCGTATCCATTGTGGTCTCAGCTTCACGGCCATGGAGCAGAAAAAACGGAGTGAAGCCTGTCGTATCTTGCCTTGCTGTATTATAAGCAAATGTGACCACTGGCAGTATTGTATCCCAATCCTTCTGCTCAACATCCACATACATCGACAGCATATCGGCTAATGTCTTGTTGAAGCGTTCTGTGAGACCGTTTGTCTGAGGGTGGTATGCAGTTGTCATCCTGTGGACAACGTCGCATCTTGACATGACCTCTGATACTAGTCTTGACTGGAATACCTTTCCACGATCGGATATCATCACACGTGGTGCTCCATGCTTCAAAATAATGTCTTCTACTAGAAATTTTGCAACCTCTGGAGCTTCTGCAGTCGGCACAGGTTTGGTGACAGCGTAGCGCGTGAGGTAGTCGGTGCAGACTATTATCCATCGGTTACCGGTTGTCGACTTCGGGAACCTCCCCAAAAGGTCGATCCCAATTCGGTGGAATGGAACTGCTGCAGGTGGAATTGGTACTAGATGACCTGGAGGTAATTGCGGCACATGTTTCCGTCGCTGGCACTCTTTACAGTGACTCACATAATGCTTGACAGATCGGTAGAGACCCTTCCAGTAATACCTGTCGTGATTCGGTCCAGGGTCTTCACAAATCCCAGATGACCGGATATTGGAGCGTCGTGGAAATACTTGAGAATAGCTGGCTGGAGATGAGCTGGAACGACCAGAAGCCACTTGGGGCCTAGTGGATCGTAGTTGTTCTTATACAATGTCCCATCTATCAATTGAAACTCTCCTTTGGCCGGTTCTCCTTTCTCCAAGGCGA
>JARYHS010005559.1:0-23191 GCA_031002005.1 Vandiemenella viatica | reverse complement strand
TTATACTCCAGGGACAGCTTGCGAGAGACAGCGCCTGTGAATTATTTATATATATATGTAACCCTCTATATTATTTATAGAACATTACTTTTTCTACCACCAGCAGCCAACGACAGCATATTAAAGACAACTAGCCAAAGGAGCAGTTAGTTAAAAATTATTTTAGTCCAGGGACAGCTAGCAACAGATGGCGCCTGAGACATAAGCAACCACAGCAAAGACTGGGTTAGCATTTTATTAGCATTGTGTGGACTTGCGGGGTAGCAATATTACTGCACATAATAAAATAGGAAAAAATTAGTGTTCCACAGTCTATGAAGACTGAAACAGCTACATTGAAAGTTGAATGAAGTTATGGATACTTTGAGACTGATGGAGGAATCTTCAATCAAGCGAGACTGATGTCATTGAAGTGGATATGGATAACTAATTTACGGTTTTGTTGTATCTCAGATGTTTTTAGAAGATACCATATAATTGGATTTGTGGAAACAATGCACTCATGGAGGGGCATCACTAATTTTGAAGGAAGCAAAGTGCTATAATAAGGACAATAAATACATATTTTTACATTTTCTTTTGCTTCCGTCCTTAAAACTTCGACAGTTTTACATTCCAGAAGTTTTTGCATTATAAGTTTTTGCATTTTTGAATTTTGTAATACTAATTTTGTATGACTTCATTGTAATACCATATTTTAATTTATAATAGAGTATTGTTCTTGCTACTTTAAAATTCGTTTGGAACGTACTTGAAGTATTTGGGAAAATCATGACTGGAAAGTGTGGTGCCTGTCACGGAAACATGATGAATAGTGTGGTGTGCAGTGGGTGTAAGGAGTTTCATTGGGCACGCAGTAGAGAGGGAATGTGGGAAATAAATGAGGCTCTCCCATGGTTTTGTCCACTTCGCATTAGGGATGAATAGATCTTGGAGATCGATGTGAGGATCAGGGAAAAAGATGAAAGGATCAGAGTCAGGGCCCTTGTAGCTCGACCTGTGGAGGCTTGGGCTATGGTAGCTAAGCCTGTGGAGGCCATGCCTGTGGAGGCTAAGCCTATAGTGCCAGAAAGTAGAGATGGTGGATATACAGAAGAGGATGATATGGATGGTTGGAAGCTGATAACAGGTGGGGGGGGAAAATGGTAAACAGGATGAAGAAGACAGATACTCCAGAAATAGTTGGGGAAAATAGGTTTGACCTGTTACCAGAGTCAGGAGGGGAAGAGCCTCGTGTAGATGTAGGAGTAGGTAAGGTGCAGCAGACCTTTAGGAATAGGGGTGTACAAGGAAAGAATAGGATGAAAAGGGTAGATAGTAGTCATTGGAGAGGTGTAGCCCCTCTTTTGCAGGGTCAGCTAGGCAAGGTTACAAGTCACAAGTTTTTTCAAACCTAGTGCAACTTTATGTCAGGTAATAGAGGATATAGGTTCACTTTGTAGGGGTTTCACCAAGGAGGACATGATAGTGATAGTAGGAGGTATTGATAGAAATGCTAATTATTGTACAGAAAGTGTTGAAGGAGGCACAACCAGGGTGGCCACAAGGTAATGATTTAAAAATTCCCTGATATTTCCAGGTTTTCCACAAAAATTTGCCATATTCTTCCCGGATTTAGAAAGTTTATTTGCATGATTAAGATATTTAAAGTTTTAATTAGATTTTGATTGTAAATAATTAAATCTGGTATAAAACGAAAAAAAATAGAAAAAGAAACATGTTTAAGAATGTTTATTTGAAAATTTTATAACTAATTTAGTAATCTTATGAAGCATAATTAAAAATGTGTAGCACAAAAATAAGATAATGACTAATATGAACTAGAACAAATTAGTAATCTTTCAATATTGTGTAGATAAAATAATTAAAGATTTTTAAATTTTCCTCAGTAACTGTACTCAGTCAAAAGCTTAGCTTTTTTATGCCTTTTTTCATTTGCTACACTTTTCTTCTGGTTCAGTTATTGCAGCTTCTTTTATTCCATCTACAATTTCTTCTGTTGTCGAGTTAACACTTTGCGCAAGTTCCTGCGAGTCTACGTAAGATAGCATGAACATGAGTTTGTTGGTGCAAGTCAAAGGCACGAGTACAATGTTTAAGCTGTTGCATCGAAAGAGCTCTGAATCAGGCAAAACTTTATAAATCCTACCTATTTAGACATCTGGTTTGTATTTACATGATCTTATGTATTATTTTGTTCCTGCTTTAATTCACCTTATATCATTAATACAAAAGTTATAGAGCTGTATAATTATCGCTATTCACATTTTTGCTGGCATTGGTATCTTGAATCTAGGCTTTTGTTTTGATATTAAAGGTTCAATTTTTCTCAAAAGAAGTTCAAAACCAGCTTGCGACATTCTACAGGACTTCAAAGCCTCTCCACAAATTCAATTTTTTTGGAACATCTGTTTCACACTTAGCATGAAATTGAAAAACTGTTTAGTGAAACATAAAACCTTTACAAACTTACTACTCTACGATTGTTGTTTTATTCAGTAATACTGTAAATATAACTTCTGATTTTACATGTAGTACTATAATTCTGACTTAGATGTCATCCACCTTTTTCTTAAATATAATTTCGAATGCTGAGTTCCAGGGAGAGTTCACGTCAGCGCTCGCGAACGAATATCTCGTCAACATATCTCGATGAGGCGCAAGACGAGATGCAAGTTGCTAGTGTAAATGTGGCATTTTTTGGCTATTTTACGTCAAAAATATATAAGCTGAATTATTTAAAGCAAAAGTTCAATATTAAAATAAATTATTTAAAAAAATCCAAATTTTGGGTTGTTGCAATTAAAATTCCCTGATAATTTTTGAAATTACTTGGATTCCCTGATATTTCCATGATATTTCAAGGTTGCTTTTAATTCCCTGATAATTCCAGATTTTCCAGGTCTGTGGCCACCCTGACAACACACTAGGGTGGAGCTCATGCAAGTCCTAAATCACCATGACCAGCTGCAATTGAACCACACTGCGAAGCAGGTAAATGTGGAAACAGACGTGCTGCTTGGGAACAGCATGAGTTCTGTCGTGGGGGTAGTGCCTGTGGAGACCATCAGTAGGTGGAGTTTCTACACCTAAATAGGAGGGGCAAGGAAATACTTTCTGGGTTGTTAGCTAAGGCTGTAAGGGAGTACACTTCCAGTGGTGACGGCGTTAGGACTGTGCTTTTTTTGGATTAGGGGCTGCTGGTGAGGGGATAAAAATAGGTAATCAAAAGGACACTGGGTGTAGATCCATAATTAGAAAAATCATTAATACTAAAGAAAAAGAAGAAGCTTCTGAAACAATAACAGAGGCGAGCAGATTTGGGAAGGCGAATGTTGGGGCTGAAAATACCATAAAGCCAGTGATAAAAGTGTTACACTGTAGAAGTATAATGAACAAAGTAGTAGAGTTTGAAAAACTATAATAGAGATACACGAACCTCAAGTAGTTATAGGGGTAGAGTCCTAGTTAAAAGAAGGAGTACTAGACAATGAGGTCTTTCCTGATAGCTACAGGGTGTTCCTCAGAGATGGAGGAGCAACTGGGGGAGGGGTATTCATACTGGTTATCAAGGACTACTACAGTTCACTGGTGTTCAGAGGTCATGACCATGAGTTGCCTGGGATTGACTTCTGGGGGGGGGGGGGGGAAGGGATCATTATTTGTGGGGATTTGAACTTACCAGGTGTCAACTGGGCAGAAAATAAGATAAATAACACAAAGAAACAAATATTTGCAAATACCTTAGTAAGGGAAGAAGGCTTTACACAGGTGCTTGAGCAGAAAACAATGGGACCAAACATGTTGGATATCTTTCTAATAAAGCCTGATGATAACCTTATCGGTTGTCAAGTGACAGAAGGAATAAGTTATCACAATTCAGTTCTGATGGATATAAGGGTATTCAGTAAACGAGGGGCCAGAACTGAAGGGCACAGTTATAGGAAAGCACAAATTTCAGAACTGAAAAGATATTTTAGGGATAATTTCCAAGTTCAAGTATAGTGGAGATGAAGTGGGAAGAGATCAAGAAGATAATAAAAAGGGTGATGAAATACGTATTTATTCCAAAACAGAAAATAAAGAGATGTACATAACCTACACACCATAACAGGGAGGTGAGGAGGTTAAAGAGGATGGAGAGACGTGAACATAACGGAGTTAAGAGACAGTAAGGAATTAGAGAATTTTTGAATAACTAAAAAAGGAATTAATAATGTTATTGAAACTGGCTAAGAATGAGTTTATGAAGAATATTATTGGTGCAAGAAGATCACTGACTGATGCATCTAGAAATTTCTATGGCTATACCAGAAAACATGGAAAGAGAGGGTGTTGAGAAAATAATGGATAAGGATGGAGAAGAAATAACAGATTTAAAAAAGCCAGAGTTATTAAGTAACTGGTTCAGTGAGACCACTAGGGACAATAATTCAGGAACCCTAGGGGTTATATCAGAAAACGACTCTATCTGCACAGTTAGAAGTGAACAGATTAGAAAATTTGAAATTAAATATGAAGATATCATGGAGGAATTGAGGAATCTAAAAAACTGTAAAGGGGCCGGTGTGGATAATATTACTAGAGGTGTCTTAAAGGTAGTAGGATGGGACATTGTACCTTATCTTGAAACATTATTTAAATTGAGTTGGGATACTTGTTGGTTACCAGATGACTGGAAAAGTGTGATAGTAGTTCCAGTCCATAAAGGAGAGGTGACAAATAGGGTTGAAAATAGGGATGTAACAGATATCCGCATCCGCAAGTGCGGAAGTTTCACATGAAATCCTGGGTTTACTTTTGCATCTGCATCCGTAATTTTTAATGCGGTTGTATAGTAGATGTTTTGGTTATAATGCAAAATATATTATTCTTTTCTCTTTATCACATCCGTGTAGAACTACCGTAGGATGCGCTCATCCAGTGATGCTATTACAAGGGGTCCAACAAAATTTTCCACACAATCCTTTCCACTCATACTTTCTTGCAGCACACCATGTGACACTGTCACACACTTATAGGATGTTTCCTCCAATATACATAACTTTTTGAACAGCTAGGACCTGTCTTGATTGCCTGGAAGTCCAGCAACATCCAACATGTAGTCCTGTAACCCCTTTCATGACCCATCAAGAGTTCTTTATCGAAAATCAGAACATTGTAGATCCTACAAGTTGTACTGTGAATGGGCCACTATAGCGGTGGGAAGGCGGGTGGCGGGCACAGAATCGAGCGTGGTGGGTGAGCGGTAATGCTCTGGCCTTGCATTTGGGAGGACACAAGTTCGAATCCCTGTCCGTGCATCCAGATTTGTGATTTCCGTGATTTCCCCAAATGCGAATGCTTCCTTTAAAAGTCCATGGCCAAATCCCTTGCCATTTTTATACCCCCTCCTCTCCTGCCTCTAATGACCTCAACGTCGACAAGGCGTAGTCATAAAAAAAAAGCGAGCACGGAGATGTGCTGAGGCTTGAATTAGTTGTGCCACGAACTCCGTAAAGTTCATATGACAATGATTGGTTTTTAGATGCATGCATGGTTATTTAATTAACTTGTGAAATCATGCCCCATTTTTTGTTGTTAAAACATGAGGCAAAAAAATAAATTAATAAGGCAGTATTGTATGGAAATAGTGTTACTTGACATAAAATATATAATTATTTTAAATTTATTTTTGATGAAATAATAAAATCTAAAGTAATTATAAATTTATTTTTTAACCTCTGCATCCACTTCTGCAAAACAACCACGTCTGTGGATGTCAAACACTGAACGTCCGCATCAGCATCCGCAAAGATGACTTCCGTTACAACCCTACTTGAAAACTATAGGGCAATCAGCTTGACATAAATGGTAGGTAAATGAATGGAGAGATTAATATGCAACCATATCAGTCATGTCTGTGAGGAACATAATTGGTTTTAAAGTCAGCAACCTGGCTTTAGAAAAGGATATTCATGTTAATCTCAGTTAGTAGGCTATAGGCTATATTCAAGATATTTCTGATGAAATGGCCAGTGGAGGTCAAGTTGATAGTGTAGCACTAGATCTTTTCAAAGGCCTTTGACAGAGTAAGCCATAAAATGGTGCTAAATACGGTAAAAACTATTGGAGTTGACAAAAAGGTGATTTGCCGGGTAGAAGAATTCCAAAAAAAGTAGAAAGCAAAAAGTCAAGGTAGAAAATGCAGTATCAAAAGAAGTAGGAGTGAACATGGGAGTACCACAGGGTAGTGTATTGCAACCATTGCTGTTCATTATTCTGATGAATGGATTGTGTTAATGGTTTACTGTCAGAGGTTAGATTGTTTGCAGATGACATAATGTTGTATAAAAGGATCAAAACAACAGAATTCTGTAAACAGCTGCAGGGTGATCTAAATAAGATAACTAGCTGGGTGAGTCAACTTGGGATGAAGATAAATGTATAGAAGAGCCAGCTTATTAGATACACAGATAAAAAGCTAAAGGTTGATTATGATTATAAAGTGGGGAAGGAGCTACTTACTGAAGACTCGAAATTTAAATAGCTCAGCATAACATTTGATAGCAGACTTAACTGGGCAGGACACATTGGACAGATAGTAGGGAAAGGGCTCAGAATCCTTCACCTGTTGGAAAGAGTGACGAGCGGATGCACTAGAGAAGTAAAGGAATTGGAGTAACAAACTCTGGTCAGACCACTGCTGGAATATGATGGTGCAGTATGGGACCCACATTTTTGGTATCAAGTACAGTAGTTGCAGGGAGTGCAGAGAAGGGCTGCTAGATTAGTCTTTGGAAATTACCAAAAAAACACAACTGGTAACTAATATGATAAAAGATCTGGAGTGGGATTCATTGGAGGATAGAAGGAGGGGGAAGAGAGTCATTGGAATGTATAAGGCCTATATTGGCGATGAAGTGTGGAAAGATAATGGTGGGAAAATTAAGAGAGGTGCTTGGAAGAGTAAAGATGACCATGACCACAAGCTGGCAGTTGATTTCAGGCATATGGGTGTGGGAAATTTTTCTTTTATAGGAAAGGGTTTAAGGGATTGGAATAAGTTGCCAGGGGAGGTAATGAATAATCTACCGAAAACACTGAAAGAATTTCAAGTAAAAATTGGTTGAGGGCAATAGTGGGTTGCAGGAGGAAGGGACAAGAATGGGCATGTAGGGAGATTGCCACCGCAGCATCCACTCCATCGCAATTTATTTACAGAAAAATTGGAAGTTTATCTTATTGGCAACTCCTTCCACTTCACCAAACAATTTTCTCAAAACAAATAACTGTATCTGATATTACTTAACTTGTACATACATTAACCACTGCATGTTCAACATCCCAGAGCTCTTTCCTCAGAAGGAATTTATAGAATAAGAAAACTAACTAAATAAAGCATCTATTCAGTTTCTGAAGGATTAATTAGTTCCTGGAATGCAGATTTTACAGAGCTTTCCTTCGTCTTGAAACACATGACCATCAATCGATTTAGATGCATAAAAGTTGGTAACATATAAGGAAAAGGAGAGTAAAGAGGATGCAGGAAAACTATGATCTTTATTTCTCCTAACTTTTCACAGTTTCTTGAGCACAGTAACAGTTACTTGACATTATGTAACAGCATTTATAGCCTGACATTCTTTACTAAATTAATACAACACAATTCCTTAACTGGCAAAATATCGTAATCATCTTCAGATAAAGTTTGGCTATGGTATATATTCCAGCATATCATTTGTATCCAACAATTGCCCATAATATTAATTACTATTGTATTATTGCTCATCACTTCAGCAAAGCATTCCAATATTTCGACAATGAGTTATTCTAAATCTCAATTGATTTGGTATTCACTTTTTTCGATTTTTTCACTTCGATATTGGCATTTAAATGTCATGTGATGAATTAAATTCTTCAAATGTTCATTCTTGATTTCTGTTTAGTTATTTCCTTTGGAAAATTGTCACCATTCATTAAAGATAAAAAACTAAAGTGTGTGAAATAATCAGAAATTTTAAAATTCATTGTACCTAGTATAATGTGATCTGTATTAAATTTATCAAATGTGTATAATGTAGTGTGTATAGTTACAGTAAAAAATTTAGAAAAAAATCTTATCTTGTTCAAATATTATAGTGAATTTTTCTTTTACATATTACAACCTCTCTCAGTAAATATTTAATAATTAAAATAATGTGTAACAACGAAACATGTCTTCGTGATTAAACACTTCAATCATTAACTGTAAACGTGGATGTATGGCTTCACTAATACCCGTCATAATTTGTTTTTGCAAGGTTCTATTTGAAACGGTCGCCAATCGTCTTGTATTCACACTGCAAGAAATCCCGGTGAGAGGGTGCATTACAAAATCAAAGTCACTGTTGTTAGTTACTACATAAAATCTTACAAATAGTGAAGTTACAGCTGGTATCAGGATACATTTCAGTTGGTCAAAATAAGTAAACATATGAATACAGAAAAAAGTTCAATTAAACATGCCAAACCGCTCTCACCAGGCACTGTTATCACATTAACGAGTGTTTAAGTATCTCAAGCAGTTTTCTTCACTAGCATTGTTCATATTTTTAGTTGTGCCTTGTACATCTATTCAGACATTAGCGCCAATTAATTATCATAACATTGATAAGAAGATCTAAGTGATGCTGTGATCTGACAAAACATTGTATATTTCATATTAATAGTTACTTTAATCATAATTTTGTATCAGCTGTACATTCTGCAAATCATTATAATTATTTCAGCTCTCAAGAGTATTTAGTAATATCTAACTTTCTTCTTTTGTGGATCACAGCACTAATTAACATGATGTACACATGCCCTAAAACCACAACACCTCTTATGGACAGCAGATTCTTGACTGATTGTCCACAACAGAATGTTAAGAGAAATTTAATTATTAATAAAATGTGCTAAACTTAACTCACTAAAAGGTAATTAATGTGCAAAACCTTGGGAGACCTTCAGCTCTGGTTGTTTGCTTTATCTGTAGGTTACATATATAAAACTGCTTTTTTTCCCCATATTTAATATAGCCCTGAATACATCCAAGTTTCCTCAAAAAAGCCTGTTTTCTGCTATTGTGAAGGACCAAATAAACAGATTTACATACGATAATTACTTACAGAGGTACATAAATAAAATTACATTTATTCAGAAATTGCAATATTTAGAAACAGATGTTGATACTTACTCACCCACTAACTTAGGCAATGGATAAATTACCTCAAACTAGAGAAAGATGTTAAATTTATTTTCAAGGAAAAAAATATGAAGAAATAACTGATGTAAAGAAGATTTTTATATCATATTTACCTTTCTTTGAAATGAGAGACTCAGGCTTGGTAACGATGTTGTCAGATATGGCCTTACTAATATACGTTGCAGATTTTTTTCGAGGCTGTTTCTTGTCGGGTAACTTCTGTGCAACTATAACAGAAAAGAAAGTTTTAGAAAATAATGTCAACAACTACACTGTATAAACAAGAAATACCTAACTATTCTCCAACATCAGGGTGGTCTGGTAAGTTCTTGACTCCAACAGCGAAAATTATTATATATTAATCTGGTTGTAGACCATTTTTCTGCAGTTGCTGAGCAATAAATTTTATACATAAAATTAATTCTATTAACAACTGTTGTGGTGACTTTTTTTAATTCCAGACTTGTTTCACTATTATGGTGTTGGGCATCATACAACTGTGATGTCCGACATCATAAGGGCGAAACATGTCTGGGATATAAAAAAATCACCACAACAATTGTTTATAGAAGGCATTTTAATTAGAAAACTTACCAATTATATACATCCATAAACTCATAGAATGACATAAAAACTTTAGATAGTAATAGTAGTTAGCAAATTATCATGAAATTCCATTTTCTTTTCGGTAATTTGCTGTTATACCTGTTTGATCATCTATCATCTACACTGAGATTTTATCAGATCACCATTAAATGCATTCAAATTAAATGAGCTCAGTAATTTGTTCCTACAGGAACTAATTCTAATTTTACACAACAGCGAAGGCAATCTCCTTCAAGGCATTGTAGAATTGTTAGAGGGGATGCTCAGAGGCTGAGCTCCAAGATCTTGAAGTGGCATGATTAGCACCACGCTGCAGTAATTCTTTATCTTAAACACTAATTTCCTCCTTCTTACTCATTGTACAGAGGCCTGGTTGGCCTGGGGAGCTATTACAGGCAATCAGCTTTGAAGAAAGATACTCAGCTTCATCAGGGACAGAAACCTCGTTATTCGGAGGGCAGTCAGATACTCATAGTAAGTCAGTGTTAATATGAGTTTCACAAAAATACTTTATATTCATACTTCTTGGAAATATAGTTATGTGGACTATTATTTATTTAATGTTTGAAGCATACAGGACATTTAAGGAAATAAACTCACAAGATGAGAATTAATTAACAACATAGTGAAACTATATCTATAGAGCTATTAAAAACATTCATACAATTGAGCAAATAATTCCTCAGCTGACAGGTGTAAAAGTGCATCTACTGCAAACTGAAATTCTCTCTGAAATGAAATCTTCACCAAGATCAAACAAAGGTAAATTCAGTGGTAGCTGTTAATAACTAATTCTAACTCGAGAATTATTTTTCTAATTTTTTTTTTTTTTAAATACGAATAATACAGGAAAATAGCATAAATTAAAAAACACATTTTATTTTAACATTACAATAAACCATTTTACATAAATATCATCAAGTGGGCTGTCAAGAGTTCAAAACCGAACTAAAGAAATACAGTACGATTTTACAGCTGCCAAAACAGTTAAAAGTTGTATATGGCAGAAACTTGATCTTTTGTGAAATTTCGATGGTTACGGTACGAAAGCCAGCTGAAGGAGGGAATGAAGCAGAAGGTGTAGATAATGATGAAGATGATGGGTACCTGTAGTGTGATACATTAGTGAAAATTGTGGTGTACTAAGCTGAGGTGGGTTAGTGTTTCTTGCACCAATCTTTGTAATTTTAATAACACCAAACTAACACATATGTTTACAGTGTCCCTATATTCCATTTCATTTCTGCTGCTTCTTCTGGAAAATATCAACTTAAAGGAACTTCTGTTTCTGTTGACACAAACAATGAGAAACATTGGACAATATAATGGAACAAGCAAGGTCAATCAGAAGTTCCTCTGTGTTCCTTTTGTCATCCTAAGAACCACTACATTTGGACAGTCAGCTGCAGCCTCTACAACTTGACATCTAAATGCCACAGGAAAGGCATGGAGTGGGCAAACCAGCACAAAGTGCATCACAATTTGTCGAACCTCACTGCAAACACAGTAAGGCAAATCTGCCCAGCCCCAGGTGTGGAGAGTAGCAGTTCTTCTCACGCCGCATCTAAAACAATTTAGTTTACTCAGCATTGATTGGCACAGGTTGAATTCCAGAAGTTTTGAACAGGTTGTTGTTGGGGTTTAAGGGCGCGTCAACGGTGGGGTCATTAGCGCCCCCTTTTTGAACAGGGATTACTGATTCGTATAATGCACTGTGGTGATGATAATGCCCATTCTGCTATTCAGCTATCTGTATTAGTTAAATGTTAGACTCTATAGCAATCTATAGTCAGGGTGGTGTGACTTCAGCCACATTTTATATTGCCTTGTATCACCGTGGATGGGAAGTGCCTCAGCATACATTTTGCCTACTGGTATGAAGTGGTAGAATGTTAGTGAGTGCTGGCAAGGTGGTTGGATAGTTAGTGAGTGCTGGCAAGGGTTGGATAGGAGTGTCCTAGCTACGATGTCAATGGTTTAGAGAAGCTGAACATCCACCAGCTAGATGTGAGAGCACTGATGAGTAAAAAATGGCCAATATTGTTGTTCTTAATACGAATAAGAAAATTTTGGAAATGAACAATTTGGATTGGACATGCGTGCATGACTGAACTGATAAGTTTCAGAATACCAGAGGGATAGTTTTATTATGCCCTACTGAAATAAAAAAAGTAAGCAACAACTATGAATCAGGAAATAATATCAAATACACAATTCTCTCCCATCCACAGATTGACTAGAGCCACAGGAGACATGTGTTATTGAAAAAATACTTTTGAAACTGATTTATAGAAGACACTATTAATTCTGAGTGAGTCATAGTATTAAATCATAGAATTTTGAAATGATAATTACAAAACAATATCAGAGTTACTAATAGATAATGACACATTTTTGGCACTATAACATATCTCTATTTAAAGTTGTTCAGTAATGAAGAAATTTAATTTCTATGGTGTTAAGTCTTCATACTGAAAAGAGTCATCTCAAATAACCTTCTGTAAAGGACCTAAAGTTCTAGCAATCTCTTCAGGTATCAGCGGAGAAGCAGTGGAAACCAGGTAGGTTGTCACAAGAAGAAAGTGAGGAATGGGGTTGAAAAAGCCACGTCAACAAGCGAGCCTGGCTAGCATGAATAAGCAGGGATGAAACTAAAATGGCTCCATCAAGTTTGTGCAGCAGAAAACAATACTCATTCCAGATAAATCAAAAAGTCATAAATACTATTTGGAAAGTTTCCAATTTGTTCTCAAACCTAGGGCATTTGACATAAGACATTTTTAAAAAGCAGTTCTTTCATGGCAGCAGTGATGCAGTTATACACTACGAATATCTAGAGAATAGATTTCTTTTTTTTTGAAAAGGAAAAAAAGGACAATGATAAAACACTGAAAGTACTAACCATTAGGAAGCGCCTCAGCCACAGATGCCATATTCAGTTCCCCTCCACACCGCTACAGAAAACACAACAGAAAAATTAATATCTTGCCTTGAAATATGCACTAATTGTAAATAATGTAATCAAATTTAACATTTATTTGAATTTATTTTATTTCATTAGTATAAAATACAGAGTATTAGATATGAAAATATATTAATAAGAAAGGATAGGAAAAGTAAAACCATCTCTTCACCACAGATGAAGATAGGAGGTCCACAGTGAACACAAAGAGTTACATCAGTGGTATCACGGATCATAACCAATCTATTGCCTCATCAAACAGCCTTCTTCAAATAGCTAATTATTTCCACTCTCCTCCTGTGGAACATCTGCCTTTCTGAGATCTTCCTTGAATACATCAAGCCTCGAACTTACTTTAAAATATGTTGGTAGAAACTTTACTCATTTTAGAGGTAAGACGTATAGTAAAGAGATCAGATTATTTTTGTTGTTACAAATATTTAATAACTAAACGACCTGTGTGAAAATTTCGTGAAAACAATTAATAGTAAGGATGGGAGTTTGTAATAGGATGAAAGAAGAACTGCCTCATTTGTTTAAATAGTTTAGTGTAAAAGGTACATAACAAACGTCAACGGCAGTGAAGCAGTTCATTAATATCACTGTGATATATGCTACTGCTATCTAGCGGCTTGGCAATGAACTTTCCCATACATGTGACATTCACAGTTATTACTTTTGCTCTTTAAGGGTCAAATTCAGAAAAGTTTCGTTCTTAAAATATGATGTGACCAAAGCAGAGACCTTAATCTTTAATATGATAGCTCATTTAACTATTTCAGTTAGATATCAAATGAGAAAAGTGGCTCATGACAAAACATATGTCATGGAAATAATAATAATTTTGCCCTTTAAGGGATGAATTCTGAAAAATTCCTTTCTTAAAATATGATGTGATCATGGTAGAGGCTTCAATCTTTAAAATGATACAGCATTTATCTATGTTGGTTAGATATCAAGGGAAATAAATGGCTCATGACATAAAAACATGTTTTGCCCTTTAAGGGTCGAATTCCGAAAAATTATTTTCCTAAAATATGATTAGACCAAAGCAGATACCTTAAGCCCTAAAATAATAGGTCATTTCTCGATTTTTATTAGATATCGAGGGAGATAAATAGCTCGTGACAAAAAATACATTATGGAAATAATGATAATTTTCCCCTTTAAGAAACGAGTTCTGAAAAATATGATGTGACCACAGCAGAGACCTTAATCTTTAAAATTGTAAGAGCCCTATCTGACTGACAGGACTGACAGGGTAGCCGAGGGATAGATTTGGGTTCGTTGTGGACTTTAACTGTGGTGGGACTCTAGAGGAGAGTTTAACTAACCTCGTGGCGTTCTTGCAGCTGTAGAAGTCTCTTCTATCTTGATGATCTTGAGCTCTTGCGTCTTGTGGGCTAATTAATATGATGTAATTTGTCAGGAATAATATGACACCAGCCGATTAGTAGGTTCGGCAACCAGGATATAGGGAAGGCTGGTACGTGTTAGATGACCAGCTGAGATTCTATCCTATTATGAATGATAACAGGCATCTAGCGGTTATGAGGTCCCATTTAATGTCATTGAAAGCCGTGAACATACAGCCGATAACATGACTGCGAGGATCCTCCCGACAGCGCCTATCTTAGATGCTAATTGCATCTTACTGAGTAACAACTCGTAGACTAATGGATTATTGTATAATTGGATGGCAAGCTAAATGGCTGATGGTATGCCGCCCCCATGATCTTGCAGGGCCTACATGGTGAACAGACTTGAGCGAAGAGAGTCGGTTTTACTGTTAGAAACCCATACTGGCTGATGAAAGCTACCCGCGGAGAATGAGCTATCTACTCGTCGATGACTGCCCGCAGAGTGAGAGCTAATAATTCGTTGCTACCTCGAAGGTGAACTTTATTGACGTCAGAGAGTCAGTTCCAACCAGTAATATCGATCGAGTCAGCGTCTCAGCACATTCCTAACAAACAATCCTGCGCTCAGCTCGGCGCGTGCGAAGACTGGCCTGCTCGCTACTGAAATGAATTCCAATAAAATATTCTAATTTCCTTTAAATAAACCTATATATCCATTACGATCCTGACACCCCTCCCCTTTCCAAAACTGCCATTTTGTCCCCAAAATGTCGTCTTAACAATTTACAACTAGGAGGGTTGTGTGCATAATCCAATTAGTCTACTTCCAGAAAAATTATTAAACCAATTGAATGTTAAAATTGGCATGTCGGGTTAATCCTTGCAGTTGGATACAATTGAATTATATCAAATTAATAAAAATCAAACATTGAATAATTCAGTTTATGAAGACATCAATAACTTATTAGCTACTGTGAATTGCTAGAAAAATTTTCAATCTTTGAATTATTCGGTGTGTAGTATACACATTGTTAAATTATAATCACCAAGTGTTATCGTGTATTAGAAATACCGAATTTGAATGTAAACTTATAATCATAAAAATTGAATTAAATATTGGTACAAATAATGTTTTAACTATCAAGCACAGTATACGAAAATGTTATTCATTCATATTATAATATTCACTCGATCCGTAAATATTTCATAATGTCTGGTATCTGTTATATTGAATGCCATTCACCACATTTTAACAAAACTTTAAGTAAATCATTTAGTTGTTTTAAGTTTCTAAAAGTTAAAAGAGAATATTATTCTAGTTACAACTCTGTTTTAGAAGTTACTAAGTTAAACCCGAGACAAACTACTTTAACTTTCGAAAGGTATTACTACTTATTTTCCTATCGTAAACTAAAATGTACAAACTTCCTGAATTACAGAATGTCGGAACAATAATTAATTCTTAGATATTATCGCTATCACCAAGTAGTTGGAAATTCAAACCATATCACATTATAAAATGTTTCCAAGTTGGTTAAAATGACGATACACTGAACTACATTTAACAATGAATTACTTCTGTGAAGTTAACTGTGAACCTTCTTGAGTTAAATATTTCCATTAAATGATTTACTGGAACTGTCCAAGTTTTCCATAGTGAGAAAAATAATTTAAGTTCCTTTCTATTATATGAAACTGATAATAATTTCCTGTAGCATTAAATCCTAAATAAGAAGTTACAGTAATGAAGTTAACTAATACAAATGAACATTGAAATTATTCCACACGGTCAATGTGTTAAATGTTCAATTATTGTCTTTGGTACTTAATGTTTGATGATCACTCTTGAGCCGCGGAAGTGGAGAGTCGTTGACCAGTGCGGATGTAGGATTGGATTTCCGCAAGTCAGCAAAGCATTCCTCCGCTAGTGTCGTGGCCGCTCGCGTGATGCGTAGCTGGAAATTCAAACTCCCAGCAGAAAAGATTCTCATAGTTCCTAAATCTAATCATAGTGAATTCTAGACTCATACATAGTGTAGCAAAATTAATTTTTCTTCGAATGTTAAAGCAATAATTGTAAAAATGAAATTTGATAATTGTGAAATTTAGTTTTGCATAAATATTCCTTTCTTAAATATATGAAATTCACAGTTATACACAATTAGTATAAATTAGGCGAAATCCCGATCGCTCAGATTAAGAACAGATTGATACATCGCTTATATTTTATCAAATATTTATATATCTATCGATATATTTGGGAATCACGCCTGAAAACCAATCAGACTGTGAAAATTACTATATTGAAAACTTGCTCACCTCACATTCGACTTTGACTTAACCAATGACTTGGGACTACGACTATGTAACTAGCATTTCCATCAAATATCACATTTTAAACTAGATTTTTGCAAAGTCATCACAATGTTTTTTTTATTTAATTTTATGGTTACATTACCTTCCCATTCTTTACAAATAAACAATACCCTTTAGTATTTCATGTCTACGTTACTGATACTATTTGCTTATTTATTTAGATTACAATTTCCTTACAGCTCCCTTAATCCATGCCATAAAATAATTCACAACGCAAAGGTAAGTTTCAACTCGTGATTTTACTTTATATCACCTTACACAAATCCTTACATGTATCTAACTCTACTTCGGTTTCGATTCCACGCTGAACTAATAAACTAACAGGATTCTTGAATGAACATCTCTTAGTTATCGTCACTTCACAGCTGGTTCGAAATTTATGCCTTGTACATAACTTGTTTAGTTCGTTCTCGAATCATTGGATTCTTAGACCACTTAGTTACTCTACATAAATTCCAATTTCGTCAGACACGACTTTAACTTTTCAATGTATGGCCTATATCTAGATTTACGTAAACTATAAATACACGTTCCTTTTGTTTAAAATATTTGGTTTTTCTCTTTTTCACTTTTTTTTATTTTTATTTTTTTCAGTTACTACAATTTTGCTCACCGCGTTTCAGGTGTTGCTATGGGTTTCTTAGGCGACATATAAACTTAGTGGGGCGCTACGTCACGATATTATTATATTTAGCGATCTTGGCGTTAGTGTTAGGGCAAAGGGTTTCTTCATTCGTTAAATTTCCCTTATTTAGTTCCACTTACTGCTGTGACTTACTTAGTTCACTTACTTTGTTTATGCTACTTGGAATGCATTTGAGTTTAACCACGTGCTTTTCCAGCGTCTCAATATCTAATCTTTGCTTTTCGCGCGTCTTAGAACTTCATCTTAATTTGTGCTAGTTGATCGTCTGTTTACAGTACTCGTTATACCGTGGCCACTAAATTTCATTTTCCCGTATTTCATTTCCAACTGGTAATCCATTACTTGTTCGCAAAATTACTACTCTACAGAACTCGCGATATTTTGCTCGCCTTCGCCTGAACGAGCTGGCTCAACCGTCGAAGTTACTGTTGGCAGTTTTACACATTTTCAATTCACTATACAGGGTGCTCCCAAAATTTACAAGCTCGGCCCCTTTCGTCCGGCTTTACTCCGGTGCTTCCATTACAGGTACGGATCGCGACTCCGACCATTACAACATATTTATTGGCACAACGTTACTTAAGGAGAATTATTTATTACAGGTAGCGACTGCGCAGATCAAGTTTCAACCGAACTATCTTTTCCTGACTTCATACCGCTCCTGCTTCTGACTTTTAATCGGAATTTTTCCCGATGGTCTGGAACATATTTAATGAATTTCGATAACAATCAGACAGTATTTTACCGCTTCCGTATTACGGCATAGAAGGACGTCTCCCCATATAGCCTGGTTGCGTTCCATCGATTGAACGAAATGTAATTTTAGTCTCCTTAAAAAATACCTTTGTTGAGGACTGGGGCATGGAAGGATTTTTACAGAAATCACCATAGCCCGTTTCTTCCCCCTTTTCATACACGTTGCCCAAAACCCGACGTGGTACTGATACCCGTCAAAATTCTGCAACCGCCTTCCGCGATATGCATTACAATATGCACCATACAATATTTCGACTCTTTCATCGACAATTTATTTATCTCACTATTCTATTCCCTTTCCGCTGCAGCGTTATCTATTTCAGCACCTCTCACATATTAGACCTATTAATCAAACCAGTGGATATTTCTTAGCACCTTTATCAATTTTTACTTTAGCACATATATTTATCACACTTCAGCACGTAACATTCCCTCAAAATACCGTAGTTATTGATAACCAATAATTTCAGTCACCTTATTTATTAGACACAGCATCATGTTCGAATATTAGTCTTTCATCACCGCGTGACAGTGTATAAAATTACTCTTATTCTTTAATGTTTTATTTATAACCATAACAGCGCGTTCATTTTCTCATGGCGTTCTTTTGCATGTAAATTAATCACTTGTAAACTAGATTTTACTTTTCGGTTATTTAATGTCATTTCATCGACACCACCATGCTTTTATTTAATTGAACCAACAATAATTTTCTCTACGCAATACTTTAATACTTATTTTGCTCTCTGTTTATTTTTCTTAACATATCAACTTATGCTTCTAATTATTTAACCAACAAATGCTTTTAATTTCACGCTATGAGGCTAATCAACTGGACAAGCTTTCGTAACACAAATAAATTCCAATGCCAAACCAATGATTATTCTGACTTGATTACTGTATTCAATCTTTTCTTACATGAAATTAATTAAACATAAAATTATAGCACATTGTAAAATCACCAAATGCATGAATTGAAATAATTCTAAAATGGTACAAAAAAATTATTCATAGATACCACTATTTTTGAATAAAGGAGAGTTACCCTCTTTTCCGGAAACAACGAGAATATTCCGATTATTTTGGTAAACAGTACATTTTTCTCAGATTAACAGTTACATGGATTTCGTCGAAGTTAATAGCTTTGTCCGGGCGCCTTCGGTCAAAACATTAACTTGTTCAACCAAATCTTATGACCGCAATTCGCGATCTTTTACTTTTCTGGAAGATTGTCTGATTATATTATGTTTGAAGTTATCATAAACTCTAGAAACATGGTTTGAAGGAATAATTTATTTCCTAACTGTTATCTACCATTTGGGGTCAGTTCATCACACGAAATGTATTTTCCGTTCCGTTACCAGATTTGAACCGTAATTTTGCCTCTCTGAACAAATGTTTTTGTATTTATCATCTCATATTCGACAAAATATTATGCTCTCCTATAGTCGAACGTAGAATTTGAAGAGAAAATACTAATACGTGTATTTTTCGTTTTCAGTCAATCGATTATTCTTTATCGCTCCATTTTACCAATATAACTTTGACTATTAAAGAACACTAACTCCATTAAAATTATGCAGTCTTTTCCACTGAAATGTTATAACTAATGATTATTCCGATTCACAATTTATAGTACTTCATAAATTATTGTAGACGCACACTTTTAAGACAAACAATAGATCACATATTAAGTCTTACTTAAAACACATTTTACTATCGTTTTAAAAACATCAGATTAATCAGTTTAATGAAATTTTTGACACTCCAGATGAATTTGATTTTACTGAAGCAAAATGCGCGTTCTTCCATTGAGACATTCTTGCAAATTTTATACCATCATGCATTCAATTTAACCCATATTTATCTTATGTTAACATGCACAAAATATATAAAACACATTAAATTATTTTTTGAAGAAATGTACAATTCTAATTTTTTACTTTATCTTGCTTCTGAATTAGAGAAGAATTCCAGACATTTATCTTTTGCACTACACATTTTAATCAAATTAATATTCTGATACAATTTTTAATGAGTTACTGCTCTGCTCGTGGATCCATTCGATCAGAACTGTAACTACAATCACAAAATCTTATACTGAAATTTATAATAATCTTTACTATGACTCTTCAAATTATTTGGAAGCAATTCTTTCATTCGAAACTACAGTTCATCAGAATACATGATTTCAAAACTATTAAACTGAATGATTGATTTTCCGGTTTGCGATTTACCCGCTTATATCGATTTGAACTCAGGCAATTTAATTGATTGTGTTTCAACATACGAGATGTATCTTTTGTTCTATTAACTGAGAGATTTACAATTTCGCAATTTTGACCCGATATTTTTTGACTGATCCCTATACTGCGAGACTTTTTTACATTATTACTGTCACAAACCCGTGAGTTGCTCATTCTTAAGCGTTTGCGTAATTACTATCGTGAATTTACTTAATTTTGATTCAGCGAAAACACTTTAAACTTTAAAAAATCACACAATTTTCGCGCAAATTTTCCCAAAATTTATTGCTACACATGCATGCTTCTAAAACTCACCGCTTTTCTGCTTTCTGGAGATTCGCTGCCCCTTGGATCTGCTTGTAGTCGTGAAGCTGGTACTGCCGCTGCTTACGCGATGTCACCGCCCTCGTCATGGAACACCTGCCCCGTCAGCGTCTGCTGTCTGCTGTCGACCTTGCGTAGCTGGTTGATGCTGCCCCGTCGCCGATATCTTCTGCCGTAACTGATTAACATTATGACCGTTCCTCTCTTTCGCACGTCTGCACCATGTTTATTATTTTACCATCCAATATTGCTCCAAAATTCTTCTTTGCTACGATGCCTACGAAGGTATTCCCGTCTAGAAGTCCAGATTTCGACTCCATCCCACAGTTTTGATCGCCAGTGTACGATAACATGACGAATTCCACTTCTTGACAACAGTGTAAGAGCCCTATCTGACTGACAGGACTGACAGGGTAGCCGAGGGATAGATTTGGGTTCGTTGTTGACTTTAACTGTGGTGGGACTCTAGAGGAGAGTTTAACTAACCTCGTGGCGTTCTTGCAGCTGTAGAAGTCTCTTCTATCTTGATGATCTTGAGCTCTTGCGTCTTGTGGGCTAATTAATATGATGTAATTTGTCAGGAATAATATGACACCAGCCGATTAGTAGGTTCGGCAACCAGGATAGAGGGAAGGCTGGTACGTGTTAGATGACCAGCTGAGATTCTATCCTATTATGAATGATAACAGGCATCTAGCGGTTATGAGGTCCCATTTAATGTCATTGAAAGCCGTGAACATACAGCCGATAACATGACTGCGAGGATCCTCCCGACAGCGCCTATCTAAGATGCTAATTGCATCTTACTGAGTAACAACTCGTAGACTAATGGATTATTGTATAATTGGATGGCAAGCTAAATGGCTGATGGTATGCCGCCCCCATGATCTTGCAGGGCCTACATGGTGAACAGACTTGAGCGAAGAGAGTCGGTTTTACTGTTAGAAACCCATACTGGCTGATGAAAGCTACCCGCGGAGAATGAGCTATCTACTCGTCGATGACTGCCCGCAGAGTGAGAGCTAATAATTCGTTGCTACCTCGAAGGTGAACTTTATTGACGTCAGAGAGTCAGTTCCAACCAGTAATATCGATCGAGTCAGCGTCTCAGCACATTCCTAACAAACAATCACTGCGCTCAGCTCGGCGCGTGCGAAGACTGGCCTGCTCGCTACTGAAATGAATTCCAATAAAATATTCTAATTTCCTTTAAATAAACCTATATATCCATTACGATCCTGACAAAGACTCATTTATCTCTCTTTATATGTAACTGAAATCGATAAATGAGGTATCATTTTAAAGATTAAGGCCTCCAATTAGACAACATTATAAATTAAGAATGAAGTTTCATGTGATTCATGTGGCGGGCTCGGATGTGACCACATCTTTCCCTCTGCCATATGTCTCGCCTCCTACACGAGTAAGACTGAAAAGTCGAAATATTGTGTAATTCTTTTGTTTTTGTGTTTTTACGTGTTTCGCCCTCCTGCCTTCATCTGTGGTAAGTGACGGGTAACTGTTTATTTTCCCTATCCTATCTTATTTTCAGTGCCTCGCGGCAGTTTCTTTGTTTCCTTTATCCGAATGAAGTTTTTTGGAATTTGACCCTTGAATGACAAAAGTAATAACTATTTTTTAGGTCATGCATTTGACATAGTTCAGATCCAAGCTGCTAGATAGCAGCAGCACATATCACAGAGATATTAATAAACTGCTTCACTGGAGTTGACTTTTGTTATGTATCCATTACATACCTATTACACTAAACAAAATAAGAAATTGCTACAAATGAGGTGATTCTTTCATCCTATTACAAACCACCAACTTTATTATTCATCGTATTCACAAAATCTTTGACTGGGGCATCTAGTTAATGGAAATTTGCCTATTAGTTTTATTCAGTTTTTTACATTTAGTACTTTAGTAATATTTAGAATTTACAGTGCCAATTTTTTTTTTTAACTGTGCGATATCTCATTTATCACCTTACCTGCATGCTACGGGTTAGTTTTTTGCTTTCTTGGTGTCCCTGCTGGATCTGTATTAGTTTTTTTTGTTTTTTTTTGAAACCTTACTTTTCAGCCATCTTGCTCTGACATTCATCAGAGGACTACTTGGCCTGCAATCGCTTCCATCTATAAACAGCTTCAGAAGCAGGCATGGCAGTCCTCTGGTGAAAGTGATAACAAGATGGCTGAAATTTTAGATTCAAAAAAATCTGTGTAACTGCACTTAAAATAACAGGAAAACATTAGCAATGACCATAGAAGAATACAAACTCATATGGTTTGTTCTCGCTATTAATCGTTTTTTTTTTTTTTTTTTTTTTTTGCAAATTCTGTATTTTTTTGGCATCAAGAATTTCATTATTGTCATTTGTAGTTCTTTGGATGCTTTGAAGATATTGCTTCTTAGGGGAAAAAACGGATTCTCCAATTTTCTTAGATTAATATTACAAGTGAAAAGTGCAGATGATTGATTCCTTCCCACAGTAAGTTTTTTGCTTATTTTAACAATCAATGTTTGGAAATGTAACCTATTTCCTTTCTATTTTCAGAAGAAGATGATAAGAAGAAAAAGAAAAAAAAGAAAGGAAAATCTGAGGAAGAGGCCAAAGAAAAAGGAAAGGGGCCAAATAGGAAAACAATAGCAGCAATGCAAGAAGCTTTGAAGAAGCTGAAGGAGGAAGAAGAAAGGCTGGCA
>JARYHS010005558.1:0-22000 GCA_031002005.1 Vandiemenella viatica | reverse complement strand
TATCACTGTTGCCAACCAGCCCGAGCGGCGACGCAAACGGCGGGCTGAACCGCGACTGGCTGACAGGAACGACGGCACAAGTGAAAACAATATACGTAGTATACTGCATACAACTAAGAAAATTACATCTTACGTTAAAACTTAATAATATTTTTTAAGCTTTTTAACAACGCAACGTCATTCAATAAATATTAACGACTTTCATCATTCCATTTAAGTTTATAATTTTGCATAGATTTTCCAACTTTATGTTTTGTTGCCGTTTATTTACTTATGGCTTTACGCCTCAATCGACGTCAAGCTCATTAGAGGCGGGATGGGATAGTTGACAAGAAACGGGAAGGAATTTTGCCACCTTTTGAAGGAAGCATCCCGGTATTCGCCTGGAGTGATTTGAGGAAACAATGGGAAACCCAAATCTGGATGCCCGGACGGGAATTCAAACCCACGTCCTCCCGATTGCGAGGCCAGAGTTTCGTTCACTTCATCTTCACGTAGACTTCTGCCTAGCGCCCGTGACGTGCCTTCTGTTTGTGTCTGACGCAATTGAAATCACAATGCTTACGATTTTAGAATCACCAATTTGGAGGATGAATTTTTATTAAAGTGTTGCTGTTTAATGAAATACATAACAAACGTTCGATTCATTGTTTAGCCAAAATTTAGTATTTTTCTTAAAGATCACCAAACGAAAATATAGCAGAATAGCATATAATACCAGTGAACCAGGCAGACGTTGTCCTGTTCAAACGTTGTAAATACAAAAGTTATAAAATTAATTGAATAAGAAGACGTGGCATTGTTCTGTAATAAGTACACAACACATAAATATTAGCCGCTCAATACTTCATAACTTGCCTAGAATCATAAATTTGTAGGTTAAGTTGATTGTTATTGAATGCACGTGTATACATAATTAAAACTCATGAAAGCTCATATAAAACACTCACTTCAATACTGCATCTTACAAATTTGGACAACGTATCTTTTTTAATTACACTAAGCTACGACGTAAGTAACTGATGTGTGGCAAAGCAACAGGTCGATCGCAGCACCAGTTACCGGGCTTGACTGATATTTCTAAAATACGATCGCGCCGCCTGTAAGTATTATATACAAAAGTTAGGTGATGTAAAGGGGACACGTAAACCAAATGCAGGCGGTATTTTTCTGTATGTTTTAAAGTATGTGTGTGCAAAGCTCGATCAAAATCGAATAAAAGCAGTGAATTTGTATAAAAAATTAAGGGGTCTAAAATGGAAAAGGATGGGGTTTTTGGACTTTTTTTGGTCAGATGCCTCCATGAAGAAATACAAATATGTGCCAACTTTTGTGGTCTTCGGTCAAACGGTATAGCTTTCAATAAACAACATAAAGACAAAAATTAAGGGGGGAGAAGGGGGAGGGGTTGGTTTTTTAAAAACAAACTGTTGACAGTATTTTTTCCTTGTTTTTAAGTGTTTGTGTGCAAAATTCGATAGAAAACGGATAAAAACTTTCGGTTTCTATAAAGATCATCGGAAATTAAAACGGGGAGGGCTAAAGGGAAGAGGCGTTGTGCTATGGCAAACCAAATGTAGAGTGTTTTTTTGTTTGTTTTGCAGTATACGTGTGCAAATTTCCGTCGAAATCGCATGAAATCTGTGGGTTTTGTATTAATTAACGGGTGTAAATGGAGAGGAGGTGTTTTTTTATTTTTTTTTAGATCTAAACCATTCTCGAATGAACTTAATCACACAAACAAAATTTCATAAAAATCAGCAGTTGGCTGTCCCCACAGGTTAACGAGGCGTCCGAGGTAAGGTCACTGACCTCACCAGTCCCTCTGCGTCAAGGCACACGCACCTACTAGCGCGACGCGGTTCGTTTGGCTTCTCGTTTCTTTGATATCGCTTTTCGCCTTAGCGACGTCGAGGCCAGTAGAAGTAACACCTGATCGAGGCGAGGAACTGCCCGGCATTCTGAAGAGCCCTGGGATCTGACTGGCCACACACGGGTTCGAGCCCACGTTGTCCCGGTGCGAGGCCAGAGCGTCCCGTGGGACACCTTTGAACTCGAACGCTCGGAAAAGCACAAAAACAGGCTTACAATAACAAGCGCTCATAAACAAAACAGTGCTGTGTGTCATTTCCATGCAAAACGTTGCATTCTACCTCAGGAAACATCAAATACATTGATCATTTGAAAACGTAATTAGTGTGGCTTTTGATATTGGAGTGCGTGATTTGGAATGTGATAACGTGGCTTTAGTGAGGTGTGCACATTGTTCTGTTCCACTTTGTTTTAACCACTTCATCGAAATCCCGCGTCTGCACTTTGAGGACTAATATAAGCACTATCAGGGGTGTATGGTACTGCTGTATATTAAGTACTTTAAGCAGAGAGTTTTTGGCATTGTTGATTGAAAATGTAATGATACACTGACCTCATTGAATTACGTATAATTTACTTCAGATGGTATTGATATCGTGTCAATTTGTTTCCCTCTATTAAAATGTTACTTGAGGTACAAAAAGGTTTCAAAGTTCTGCACTTGTTGGAGAGAGTGATGAGGGGATGCACAAGAGAAGAAAAGGAATTGGGTTACAAAACTTTGGTCAGACCATTGCTCGAATATGGTAGTGTAGTATGGGACCCTCATTTTACGTATCAAATACAGGAGTTGGAAACGGTGCAAAAAAGGGCTGCTAGATTTGTTTCTGGAAATTATCGCAGAATGCAATCAGTGACGGATATGATAAAGGAGCTGGAATGGGATTCATTGCAAGACAGGAGGAGGATGAGGAGGGTCATGGGAGTGAACAGGGCATATACTGGCGATGAGGCATGGAAAGATATTGCAACAGTTATGAAAAGTAGTGCATGGAAGGGAAAAGATGACCATGACCACAAGCTGGCACTCGATTTCAGGCACAAGGGTGTGGGTAGATTCTCTTTTTTAGGTAAGGATGTCAGGAATTGGAATGAGTTACCAAGAGAAATGATGAATAATTTACCAAAAACTTTGAAAGAATTTAAAGATAAAATTTGTAGAGGGCAAATGTAGGTGGGTGCAGGATAGGGGGAAGATGGGTGTGTAGGGAAATTGCCATCGGAGCCTGTGCTACATTGCAATTAAATAATAATAATAATACGTTTTGCATGGAAATTACACACACCACTGTTTTGTTTATGATCGCTTGTTACTGTAAGCGTTCGAGGTCAGAGATGTTCCTCGTCAGTGTTGTGGAGCTGTCTGTTCAGTGCTCGGCGCGCATTTGCTTAATGATCACTGCTGCCATTAGCAGGCGCTCTCCACGACCCGTCGACAGCTCTGCTCCAACAAAGCGAACGTTTTATCGTCTTTAACAGGAGCAGAGGGGTTGGGCAAGAGGAACGTGAAGGAATGCGGCCGTGGCATATTCGAGGAAACCATCACGCGTGCAAGCCATCTGGCTGTCGGAACGAGTATTCGCGCGGCGGAGCCTCCGTCGGTGGTGGAGAGGACTCACTCACTCGCGCGCGTCAGACGGCAGCGACGACTCTGGCGTCCAGCCGCGTCAATGTTTGACACTGAAAAGATTGAAACAAGCATTCGTTTCCTAGCGCCTGGCAGCGTGAACTGTCGGGTGGGGGGGGGGGGGGAGCGAGGGGGTTTACGTGGTTCGCAGGCCAGCGTTCCTCCCCCTCCTTCAACCCGCGGACCAGTAAATAATGCTACCGACCGTCACGTTATGTGCGATTTACTTCTTCATATTTGTATGTTATTAATATCTGGGCCATATCCAGTGGCGAATCCAGGATTTCGGTTTGGGGGAGGCTTGACTCGGGCGAGGGTATGTGTTATCTCATGTCACCCTAAAAAAATGTTTAAAAATGGAAGTGAACTATCAATAGTTAATTACATACTGACGACGCTGTTAGTGTGGGTCGGGCCACACTAGACCGAGCCGAGCCCGCACCGCGTCCAAGCCGACACTCGGCCGAGTGTCGGCTCGCCCTTCTCCTGCCCACACTGGTCCGTAGCTCCGCCGTGTGACGGACGACTTCCTTCGCTGCCTTCAGCCTCCTTTAATGTATAGACTTGGCTGTTTCACGGAATTAATATTAAAAAATTACCTTAAGAGTGATTTGGGGATCGTAGCTGTGGCTACAACCCGTACATTATTATAGAGTACTGTACTTAATAATCTACGAAAGTAATAAAGTATGTTAAAATACTTTCTTTCCTGACTCCTGTTATCACCTCTCAAATGCACAAAAATAGTATCCCAACGCAGTTTTAAAAAATGATCGTCACACTGAACTAAATTGAAAGATTCTCGCGTATCTCTACATAGTCACAATGAAATGTCAAGTGTCACTCACTTCACATTTATGGTATTTGTTTTGGTTGAAGTTCCTTTCGATTCACTCAATATTTTTTAACAAAAAAGAATAAGATTATTATACTTTTTAATTTAAATACAGACTGCAAAGATTCTGTAAAATAATAATAATTTTATGTGATCTAGAACTTCCAGTCACAGAGTTTCTTTAGCAGTGGCGCAGTACACCTCTACTGTTCTCACTTAATTTGAAAAGTAGACCTACAGATTAATGTGAAATTCCAATAACGGAGCGTCCTAGCATCTTAGCATTAATAAATCAAAGTTTTACGAGAGGTCAATTTTAAGAACCATAAAAATTACAGCGGGGACAGGGATTTGAACCAGGGACTTCCAGTACCCCAATCGTACGCCATTACCATCAGAGTCAAGAGACAATCCTGGATGTAATGAAAAATAAATATTCAAACATAATAAAAGTACTTTTTCTATATAATTTGTTTTTGTTATCTCAAAACACAAATATTCTATTATATGATTGAATACACATTTTTCAGTACTTATAGATTCAGATGCTTGCGGCGTGTGATTTGGGTATGGAAGGTCCCCGGTTCAAAATCCGGGTCTCGGATGCAATTTTTACAGGCCTGAGCCGTGCTCGGCTCGTATTCTGTGTTTTTCTTCTCTTCCGCTCGCGACTGTCTTCTGTCTGTGGTCCTCGGTGAGCCCGCGTGTTGGTTTCTCCGTTAGAGAGCGCTGGGGCTCCTTGCTGCCCTCTATCGGCCGTTAGAGTGTATATAATCGGGGACACGGAATCGGGAGAGGAGTCGCTTGACGGCAGCGGTTGTGTTTGGTGGCGTCTGGTACTTCCTCGTGTGGCCGTGACGCAGCGAGGTCTGTGGCTTGACCGGGCGGCCAGGAAGTGCTACATCTGGTGGATTGGTGTGTCCACCGCGACTGGTCCTAGTTCGCTTGGGGCGAGGGAATTTCTCCGATATGCTCTTGGTCGAGAGCGCTGTCCCGTAGAATCGGCAGTACGGCGGCGATCGACGCTCATGGTCACTTCGATTTGACGCATGCCATTATCTTGCCCTATGGGGGTATTGGAGGGAGTATTCCCTGTCAACTCCAACTACAAGTGTGTCGCCTACGGCTTCCTCGTTAGTGGTCTGGCTCATCTGTAAAATTGTGTTTGGTACTACCTGCAGACTTGTTACATGCTGGTAGATTAGCGTGAGCCAGTCTGGTTCTTTTCTGTTATTTGATATAAGTGGAATTGTTTGTGATTACAGGCTTATTCAAATTATAATCTGCAAGCTCAAGGTTTTATGCATTATATTGTATCATATTTGTGATTACGGGGTTATTCATATCTTAGTCTGCAAGATCGCAGCTTGTGTTATTTGGTATTATATTCTCTGTAAGTTTTGGCATTGTCCTTGATGATTGTAATAAATGCTTAAAACAAGGCTTGGACTGATAACCATGCTCCCACACACTTCCCATTGAATCCTTGTGGCTAATAATAACTACTACCACATATCAAATGGTAGCAGAGCGTGGTTATATTGGGTAGTCTCAAGCCTTGTCGTTTGTTGTTTGTCATATACTCATACATTCCTTTACAGATTCGCCTTGGAAGGCACGCGCTTTGTAGGGTGGAGTTATCTTAAGAAAGAGCAGCTGTAGTACGAACTCAAAGTTAGGGGAGCGTCGGATGATGGTAGTGTGTCCGACCTTACTGAGCGTTTGCGTGCCCCGGCTACTGTCCCACCGGAGCGGATTGGGGAGGTAGGTGATGCTATTTCCGTTTGTGGAGTAGGGTTGTAGGAGCTCGGAAGAAATGTTGCCTTCTTGAAAGAAAGCAGGCCAACTAGGCGTCAGATTTATAGGATTCAGGCTCAGCTTAACCATTTTAATGACCGTCTTACCGATTTGAAAACCTTGAGATTGGATAAATATCAACTTTCCGCTGTAGACCAGTTGAATGCTGAATTACAGACTTTGTTATTGCGGGTTAATTCCTTGGGTTTAGAAAGTGACACTTGTAGTGAGTCAGTAGAAGGGGTAACGGTGAGAACTGATCATCATCAGATGCACCAAGTAGTTCCCGAGTATCAGGCCATTTCAAATCAGTTTGCCAAATTACCTAATCCTTTGGGTGCGTTCCTAAGGGATGTCAAGGAACTTTCAGTGGGGGATATGAGACAAATTGAACATTTCTTGTGGCACACCGTTCGTTTTGAAAAGCACGCAGAAGCGCTTCAGGTTCCTCAACATAGTATTTTAGCCTTGTTATATCCTTTAGCCAAGAGTTGTTTGGCAGATTATCTTGCGGAGATTATGCAGGTAAAGGGGACCTTAAATGATTTAAGACAAAAGGTGATTCGAGAGAAAATACCGATACGTATATTGAGGGAGTTAGAAAGAGTCCATTTTTGGAGAGTACAATCTATAACGGAGTCGTTAGGGGAATTTATGGAAAGGGTTCATATGGCCGTAGTGGCGTTGCAAATGGATATTTCTGAAAAGGATATAGTTGCCAATATTGTCGAAGGTCTTCGTCCGGAGGATAGGGCTAGGGCCGTATTTAATATAAGACCAGTATCTTTTGTTCAGCTTAATCAGTTAATTACTTCTATTGAGGCCTTGCAACTTGTGGATCAGCAGAGAACAGAAGGTAGAGCACAAGTCACTAAGAAAGATGAGGGGAAGTCTGATTATTTACGTGTTAATGATCACTATGTTACAGGCAAGTGTTTTCGTTGCGGCGCTGGCGACCATTTCGTTTAACAGTGCCGAGTGCCGAGGGCGCAACGATCTGATAGCTGACGCTGCGCAAGTCCCGCTGGTAATAATGATTGGTGTGGTAGTGTTCTTCTAGGTAGGGTTATTAAGCAGTGTTTCCGTTGTGGTTCTGATCTTCATTTGGTCAAGAGATGTCCGTCGGCCAAGCGTCAACCTGATAACCGCTTATCTTGTCGAGAAACGAGGCGTTTGCTCTTTAAAAGGTTTTCATAACCATATTGTGATGCCTAAGACTTCTCATCTGTCCTTTCTTTGTGCCAGCATCAACCATGAACCTGTTTGTGCCCTCATTGACTCGGAGAGTTCTCTCTCCCTTGCCGATTATAACTGGTATTTGGAGTTTCGTCACATCTGTCGCTTGCCTGGACTCAAACCCCCCGCGCAGGGATGTCGCACTGTTAATGGTCAGAAGTTGCCTCTCGTGGGAGTGTGTCGAGTTTGGGTGAGAGTGTGTAATTATACCTGGCCTCTTAATCTGGTCGTCACTAAAGGGTTATCAATACCCGTTATATTGGGAATAGATTTTATCAAAAATACTGGTCTGGTCATGGACTGTAGTTCGAGCACCTTTTATTTTAAGTTTGATACTCAGAATCAAATTGCCCTTTGCTCTTGTCGCATCTCATCACCAGCAAACGCGGTCCTTACCCAGGTGGGGTATTATAAGATGAATCATCTGCCTCAGTCAAGCTCTTCAACTTCTGGAAATGTTAGAACAATTTAAAGATGTTTTGGTGGACAAATTGGGAGTAACTCATCTTACTGAATATAAAATTCGCCTGTCTGATGATATGCCGGTGAGGCAGGGTCCCTGTTCGTCCCCCCCGAAGATGAACTTTCTTCGGAAAAAGATCGATCAGATGCTTAAGGAAGGAGTTATTAGACCCTCCACTTCACCTTATGCTTCTCCAATATTTTTAGTTCCTAAACCTGAGAGAGGGGAATACAGACCTGTAGTTGATTACAGGGCATTGAATAAAAAGGTCGTATTAGAATCAGTCCCCTTGCCTGATCTTCACAACGCCTTTACTTGGTTTGCCGGTGCCAAATATTTTACTGTGTTGGATCTTAATCAGGCGTATTACCAAATCCCTCTGAGTGAGGATTCTAAGGCGGCTACGGCTTTTTCTACGGATTGGAATTTGTTTGAGTTTAATCGTGTTCCGTTTGGTTTGGCCACTGGGGCCGCGGTGTTATCCCGCCTCCTTGATAGAGTGCTAGGGGATCTCAAGTTTCGTTTTGTGTGTAATTATTTGGACGATGTGGTGGTCTATAGCGAATCCTTTGAACAACATCTGCATCATCTTAAGCAAGTTCTAACCAGATTTAGGGAAGCTGGCCTGACGGTTAAGCCTTCAAAAATTACCTTGGCCTGTCAACAGGTTTCTTTTCTTGGGCACCTTGTGTCAGGTGAGGGTGTTAGAGTAGATCCTGAGCGTACTAAAGATCTTCGAGAGTTTCCACCCCCTACTAATGCTAAAGGCGTCGCTCGGTATATAATCGGGGACACGGAATCGGGAGAGGAGTCGCTTGATCGCAGCGGTTGTGTTTGGTGGCGTCTGGTACTTCCTCGTGTGGCCGTGACGCAGCGAGGTCTTGTGGCTTGACCGGGCGGCCAGGAAGTGCTACATCTGGTGGATTGGTGTGTCCTCCGCGACTGGTCCTAGTTCACTTGGGGCGAGGGAATTTCTCCGATACGCTCTTGGTCGAGAGCGCTGTCCCGTAGACTCGGGAGTACGGCGGCGATCGACGCTCATGGTCACTTCGATTTGACGCATGCCATTATCTTGCCCTATGGGGGTATTGGAGGGAGTATTGCCTCTCAGCTCCAACTACAAGTGTGTCGCCTACGGCTTCCCCGTTAGTGGTCTGGCTCATCTGTAAAATTGTTTGCTACTACCTGCAGACTTGTTACATGCTGGTAGATTAGCGTGAGCCAGTCTGGTTATTTTCTGTTATTTGATATAAGTGGAATTGTTTGTGATTACAGGGTTATTCAAATTATAATCTGTAAGCTCAAAGTTTTTATGCATTATATTGTATCATATTGTGATTACAGGATTATTCATATCTTAGTCTGCAAGATCGCAGCTTGTGTTATTTGGTATTATATTCTCTGTAAGTTTTGGCATTGTCCTTGATGATTGTAATAAATGCTTAAAACAAGGCTTGGACTGATAACCATGCTCCCACACACTTCCCATTGAATCCTTGTGGCTAATAATAACTACTACCACATATCAAATGGTAGCAGAGCGTGGTTATATTGGGTAGTCTCAAGCCTTGTCGTTTGTTGTTTGTCATATACTCATACATTCCTTTACAGATTCGCCATGGAAGGCACGCGCTTTGTAGGGTGGAGTTATCTTAAGAAAGAGCAGCTGTAGTACGAACTCAAAGTTAGGGGAGCGTCGGATGATGGTAGTGTGTCCGACCTGACTGAGCGTTTGCGTGCCCCGGCTACTGTCCCACCGGAGCGGATTGGGGAGGTAGGTGATGCTATTTCCGTTTGTGGAGTAGGGTTGTAGGAGCTCGGAAGAAATGTTGCCTTCTTGAAAGAAAGCAGGCCAACTAGGCGTCAGATTTATAGGATTCAGGCTCAGCTTAACCATTTTAATGACCGTCTTACCGATTTGAAAACCTTGAGATTGGATAAATATCAACTTTCCGCTGTAGACCAGTTGAATGCTGAATTACAGACTTTGTTATTGCGGGTTAATTCCTTGGGTTTAGAAAGTGACACTTGTAGTGAGTCAGTAGAAGGGGTAACGGTGAGAACTGATCATCATCAGATGCACCAAGTAGTTCCCGAGTATCAGGCCATTTCAAATCAGTTTGCCAAATTACCTAATCCTTTGGGTGCGTTCCTAAGGGATGTCAAGGAACTTTCAGTGGGGGATATGAGACAAATTGAACATTTCTTGTGGCACACCGTTCGTTTTGAAAAGCACGCAGAAGCGCTTCAGGTTCCTCAACATAGTATTTTAGCCTTGTTATATCCTTTAGCCAAGGGTTGTTTGGCAGATTATCTTGCGGAGATTATGCAGGTAAAGGGGACCTTAAATGATTTAAGACAAAAGGTGATTCGAGAGAAAATACCGATACGTATATTGAGGGAGTTAGAAAGAGTCCATTTTTGGAGAGTACAATCTATAACGGAGTCGTTAGGGGAATTTATGGAAAGGGTTCATATGGCCGTAGTGGCGTTGCAAATGGATATTTCTGAAAAGGATATAGTTGCCAATATTGTCGAAGGTCTTCGTCCGGAGGATAGGGCTAGGGCCGTATTTAATATAAGACCAGTATCTTTTGTTCAGCTTAATCAGTTAATTACTTCTATTGAGGCCTTGCAACTTGTGGATCAGCAGAGAACAGAAGGTAGAGCACAAGTCACTAAGAAAGATGAGGGGAAGTCTGATTATTTACGTGTTAATGATCACTATGTTACAGGCAAGTGTTTTCGTTGCGGCGCTGGCGACCATTTCGTTTAACAGTGCCGAGTGCCGAGGGCGCAACGATCTGATAGCTGACGCTGCGCAAGTCCCGCTGGTAATAATGATTGGTGTGGTAGTGTTCTTCTAGGTAGGGTTATTAAGCAGTGTTTCCGTTGTGGTTCTGATCTTCATTTGGTCAAGAGATGTCCGTCGGCCAAGCGTCAACCTGATAACCGCTTATCTTGTCGAGAAACGAGGCGTTTGCTCTTTAAAAGGTTTTCATAACCATATTGTGATGCCTAAGACTTCTCATCTGTCCTTTCTTTGTGCCAGCATCAACCATGAACCTGTTTGTGCCCTCATTGACTCGGAGAGTTCTCTCTCCCTTGCCGATTATAACTGGTATTTGGAGTTTCGTCACATCTGTCGCTTGCCTGGACTCAAACCCCCCGCGCAGGGATGTCGCACTGTTAATGGTCAGAAGTTGCCTCTCGTGGGAGTGTGTCGAGTTTGGGTGAGAGTGTGTAATTATACCTGGCCTCTTAATCTGGTCGTCACTAAAGGGTTATCAATACCCGTTATATTGGGAATAGATTTTATCAAAAATACTGGTCTGGTCATGGACTGTAGTTCGAGCACCTTTTATTTTAAGTTTGATACTCAGAATCAAATTGCCCTTTGCTCTTGTCGCATCTCATCACCAGCAAACGCGGTCCTTACCCAGGTGGGGTATTATAAGATGAATCATCTGCCTCAGTCAAGCTCTTCAACTTCTGGAAATGTTAGAACAATTTAAAGATGTTTTGGTGGACAAATTGGGAGTAACTCATCTTACTGAATATAAAATTCGCCTGTCTGATGATATGCCGGTGAGGCAGGGTCCCTGTTCGTCCCCCCCGAAGATGAACTTTCTTCGGAAAAAGATCGATCAGATGCTTAAGGAAGGAGTTATTAGACCCTCCACTTCACCTTATGCTTCTCCAATATTTTTAGTTCCTAAACCTGAGAGAGGGGAATACAGACCTGTAGTTGATTACAGGGCATTGAATAAAAAGGTCGTATTAGAATCAGTCCCCTTGCCTGATCTTCACAACGCCTTTACTTGGTTTGCCGGTGCCAAATATTTTACTGTGTTGGATCTTAATCAGGCGTATTACCAAATCCCTCTGAGTGAGGATTCTAAGGCGGCTACGGCTTTTTCTACGGATTGGAATTTGTTTGAGTTTAATCGTGTTCCGTTTGGTTTGGCCACTGGGGCCGCGGTGTTATCCCGCCTCCTTGATAGAGTGCTAGGGGATCTCAAGTTTCGTTTTGTGTGTAATTATTTGGACGATGTGGTGGTCTATAGCGAATCCTTTGAACAACATCTGCATCATCTTAAGCAAGTTCTAACCAGATTTAGGGAAGCTGGCCTGACGGTTAAGCCTTCAAAAATTACCTTGGCCTGTCAACAGGTTTCTTTTCTTGGGCACCTTGTGTCAGGTGAGGGTGTTAGAGTAGATCCTGAGCGTACTAAAGATCTTCGAGAGTTTCCACCCCCTACTAATGCTAAAGGCGTCGCTCGGTATATAATCGGGGACACGGAATCGGGAGAGGAGTCGCTTGATCGCAGCGGTTGTGTTTGGTGGCGTCTGGTACTTCCTTGTGTGACCGTGACGCAGCGAGGTCTTGTAGCTTGACCGGGCGGCCAGGAAGTGCTACATCTGGTGGATTGGTGTGTCCTCCGCGACTGGTCCTAGTTCACTTGGGGCGAGGGAATTTCTCCGATACGCTCTTGGTCGAGAGCGCTGTCCCGTAGACTCGGGAGTACGGCGGCGATCGACGCTCATGGTCACTTCGATTTGACGCATGCCATTATCTTGCCCTATGGGGGTATTGGAGGGAGTATTGCCTCTCAGCTCCAACTACAAGTGTGTCGCCTACGGCTTCCCCGTTAGTGGTCTGGCTCATCTGTAAAATTGTTTGCTACTACCTGCAGACTTGTTACATGCTGGTAGATTAGCGTGAGCCAGTCTGGTTATTTTCTGTTATTTGATATAAGTGGAATTGTTTGTGATTACAGGGTTATTCAAATTATAATCTGTAAGCTCAAAGTTTTTATGCATTATATTGTATCATATTGTGATTACAGGATTATTCATATCTTAGTCTGCAAGATCGCAGCTTGTGTTATTTGGTATTATATTCTCTGTAAGTTTTGGCATTGTCCTTGATGATTGTAATAAATGCTTAAAACAAGGCTTGGACTGATAACCATGCTCCCACACACTTCCCATTGAATCCTTGTGGCTAATAATAACTACTACCACATATCAAGGCCTTAAAACCGACTTTTACCTCCTGCAAAGCTTTGAATGCGAACATGCAAGGACTCTACCTACATTTTACAACATTTAATAGAACTGAATTCAGGCTGAGAAAAGGACACTTTTCTAAAGCAAGCAGTAACGCTAAAACAACATTTAGTCGCAAAGGACCGGAAATTTCTGAACTTTTTCTATGCGCTTCTCCATATCGACCAGTCCGACTGCAGCCCAACACCGGCCCGCACCGTCAAAAAAGTAAATCAAACTAATGGCGGCCAACATTGAATTCACTTCAATCGAGTGAGCGACAAAAATAAGAAAAGTGACGGCGCGGTGACGGTGCGGGCTCGGTGCGGTTTTTGTGGCCCGAGCTAAACGTCTATTGTTGGAATAACGCCATCCTACCCTCATTTACTGCCATTGCCGGATGTTTGCCTAGCTTTCGAGTAGTTGCGCCTGTAGCTTGTACTCGCTGATAGCGTTGTGTGATATCCTGCCTGCGCTTCAGATGGCGCCAGTTTGTTTTTAATTTTTTATACAATAATTACGTGAAAACTACACGTTTCTCCAAATTTCTTATAGTGCAGTGAAAGGATACTAACGCTGATATGTTAAGAGTTGCAAGACGTTTATACTGATTATAGCATTTATCTGAAAAAAGAAACCTATTACGTAAACACCTCAGAGATGGGAACTTTTCAAAACTTATTTCTTAGGTACTAAATAACATCTGTGGCAATTTTCAGCTCTACATTATTTTTATCTGAGGATGGTACCTATAAGGGACTGTCCATAAACTACGTGGCTCGGCCTTGGGGGGGGGGGAGGGTCCCTAGTCAGGCCACATAGCTTTGCATTCATATTATTTTTTGCAGTTAAAATGAGGTACAGAACACTGAACAGCATGTAAATATTTATTTCCGTCATTTAATTATCTGCATACGTAAATTTCGATAGTCTGAGAGGAGAAAACAGTAAAAAATGTCTTCTGGAATCAATAGTGAGAAAAGCTACGTGCTAAGTGGAAAGGGGGAGGGGTAGAGACAAAAGCCTCGTCGGGGTACGTGGGGAGGGTACGGGGAAGGTGGAGCCACGTTCTTTATGGACGCTGCCTAGCGCCTGGGTTGCGGCGCGCGGCGCTCTCGGCCCAGCGCTGATTCATGAAATACGTATGTAGTTTCGACGCGTATCTCGACAACCGTTCGTCACAGACAGATAAACTACATACCGTTTTAATGCTGGCACTGTGTACTACAACTCTGCTTATATGTTTTGACACGGTAACTTTGAAAGGTTTTCAGATAAAGAGAGTTTTTATAAAAAATAAAAAAATAAAAAGGTCGTGTTTCGTTCAACATTCATGATAAAATGTGAGTGTTCTTTTACTTTTATACAATAACTAAGCCTGAGTCTACACTTTCATTCAGTGGTTAGCCTCTTCTGATTATCGAGGGTGCTATAAAATGTTACCAAGGCTGACATTTTAAATATTACAACCAGTTTACAATGATTTGGCACTCAAGCCCTTTTTAACCCTTTTCTAGCTGAAACAAACTATGACGCGGACACCCGGACACCCCAGAGGTGGGGATTTTTAGGATTTGTTTCTTAGGTACTACGAAATGTCTTTGCCAAATTTCAACTCCACATTTCTTTTCTTTCTTTGAGGTAATACCTAAAATCTGCCTATAATGTGTAGACTAATATGCATGACATTTCTGATTAAATGGAAGGCCAAATTGATAGCGTACCGCTAGATCTTTCAAAGGCTTTTTACAGAGTGGGCCATAAAATAGTGGTAAGTAAGGTTAAATGTATTGGAGTAGATAAAAATGTAATTTGCTGGTTAAAA
Source organism: Vandiemenella viatica (assembly GCA_031002005.1). Lineage (NCBI taxonomy): Eukaryota > Metazoa > Arthropoda > Insecta > Orthoptera > Morabidae > Vandiemenella > Vandiemenella viatica. The sequence goes on along the minus strand of JARYHS010005558.1, from coordinate 7,293 downwards.
GGGTTCTTAAAAGAAATAAACCAAACAGTCAGGGTAGGAAATGCAGTATGAAAAGAAGTGGAGGTGAAAATGAGAGGGCCAAAGAACAACGTATTGCGAAAGTTTCTATTCATTATTCTAATGAATGATTGTGTTGATGGTTTACTATCAGAAGTTAGATTGGTTGTAGATGACATAATTCTATATAATAGGGAAGAAAAGGTAGAGGACTGTGAACAGCTGCAGGGTGATGTGGACAGGATATCTAGCTGGGTGAGTCAAAATGGGACGAAGATAAATGCAAAGAAGAGCCAGCTTAGCACATACTCTAAAAGTTGATTATTAGATGAGGAAAGAATTGCTCGTTGAAGACGAATTGTAAATACCTTGGCATAATATTTGACAACAAGCTTAACTGGGAAGGAAACGTTGGGCAAGTAGTAGTAAAATGCTTCAAACACCTTCACTTGTTGGCAACTTTGCTAAGAGAATGTACGATGAAGTAAAGGAATTGGGTTTTCAAAACTTTGGTCAGACCATTGTTTGAATAAGATGGTATAGTATGGGACCCAAATTTTGGGTATCAAATACAGGAGTTTGACGGGGTGCAAAGAAGGGCTGCTAGATTTGTCTCTGGAAATTACCTCAGACCACAATCAGTAACCTATATGATAGAAGAGCTGTAATAAAATTCATTGGAAGACAGGAGGAGGGTGAAAAGGATCATAGGAGTGTTCACGGTGTATATTGGTGATGAGGCATGGAAAGATATTGGTGTAAGAATTAGGAATGGTGCATGGAAGGGAAAAGATGACCATAACCTGAAGCTCACACTCAATTTCAGGCACAAGGGCGTAGGAAGATTTTTTTTCGTTGGTGATTAGGTCAGGGATTGGAATATGTTACCAAGAGAAATGATGTATAATTTACCAAAAAGGCTAAAATAATTTAAAGTTGAAATTTGTAGAGGGCAAAAGGAGGTGAGTACAAGAAAGGGGAAGGATGTGTGTGTAGGGAAACAGCCACCTGAGCGCTCTCCATCCTAGTTAAACTAAATGTTCCTAGTATAACACGTGTTTTTAATCAACCACGCTAGTGGCAAAACGAGGAACTAGATAAACAGGGAATGGGGGGAAAAGGATCTCACCGCTGAAATGTTATCCTTCTTCCACTCATCAAAATTTTCAATCTTAATTTTAATAATGAAGTACTGGTATAATAAATCCCAACGTTGTAGATACAAAATTGCCAATATTACATTATTTTGTTAAGGTTAACCTTCTTTCCTTCACCTGTTGATTTGGTATCTTAAGAGCAATCCAAAGGGAATGCAGCCCCCTTCCTGTAACACTCCAGTTACCACGCAGGTTTCGTTCAGCCAAAAACAAATCATATTTAAAATTTTATAAAACTATTATATTTTTTCCTACCCCCTGGTGTGGAATATCAACGTTTGGAGCTTATTAAACAGATAAATGTCTTTTCAGTTTTTATAGACCAATTTAAAGACATGAGAGGCCCTCAAAGTTGGTATTTTTTAACTTTCGTTATCAGATTTTATTAAAAAATGCTATCACCTAGCAGCTTGAAATTTATGACCAATATATACCACATTCTGCATTTAATAGATAAATACCAAAAGCATTTACATATAATACACATTCAAAGTTATGTGCAAAGTAAGAAATTGTTTGTTCTTATTATGAGATTACTTTGCTATGTATTGATACGAGAGTCTTAACATTTCCATTTCTCTTACAAGATTTTCAAAATTTTAATAGTTTTATTAGTTAGGTTAACTTTCCTCCTCAGAACTGTGTTACAGGTTTGCGTGTTAGATAGAGCTTATTGGATTTCCGAAGAGATTTTGTTTATATTTTTCGTGCTTTTATGCTTCTTAGATAACTTCGTGATTTTATTGCGAAGTGGAGCTATTTATTTTATTTTCTGAATGTGCAGCTAAACTAAATAAATAAACTGATAGCTTTTTGTTTATATTCATCACAGTTTAACTTGGTTTTAATAACTCCAAATACATCACTTTAATTTCATAATCGGACTTAATTGCAGGTTCTCCTTAGCGCTAACAACCTAGGCAATCTCCTAGTTATATCTGTATATCTTGTTGCTATGGAAACCTTTTAAGAGAGTAATATTAACAGGCCCGTGGCATGGAACTCCTAAATTCAGAGATGACATTAGAATATGCATTCTGGGATAACCTGTCTGTTATCCTACGAGCTTGTATATCTGTGGCGTGATGAAGCATGCAGACGAAATCGCCATTCAGGGTGAACGTGTTTTAACTCATGTATACGTACGAGTGGCCCACCACTGGAATACCGCTGACTGCTGCCTAGACCTCGCGTCTGTCCTAAAGCAATTCAGAGTTGCAACAGAAAGGCTACTTGACAGAATAAAGATGCAACGCTGCACGAAATTTCTGTCAGTCTCTCAGTTACGTATGGATTTCAAAACCCAAAATGTTATCCCTTTCGCCAAGAGCCTTTTATTATCGTACTGTGAAGATATGAGAACTGTCTGGCATTTTGATTCTTTCTTCGTTCGTTTGCTTTATTTCTATTCCATTTTCGTTTCGTTGCGTTCTTGTCAACTTGACGAAGTTTTTTTATCCCTGTCTTGTTGTAGCGATCTGCAATTAAATGGAATGACAACAGAAACAAATATAGCCTCTCTATTTGTAATGACTTAATAAATGAACAGATATTTCTTATTAATTTACTTTGTCCTCTTCCACCAATTAATACGTTCAGCACAAATCACACTTTCCTTCAATATTGTTCTTTTACAGACATTTTTTTCGTCAAATTTTTCCAAGTGCCTGCTAACTCACTCGCTCAAATTACGATACACGTTCAGGCTGTTATAAATAACATAAGCCGATCAGTAACTTTGCGCGAATCGCATTCATCGAAAAACTGATTATAATAATTAGTGGGAACTGTGAGATACGCTTTACCCACCCTACTAGTAGGTTTCACTCGAATCACACTGAACCACACAAGATACTAATTCGTGGACATTTTCATCTTGAATTATCAGATTTGAAACATTACATTACGTCTCCACGGGGTGTACATTACTCGAACCCCATGAAAACCCCAGCGGCAGTTTGTCCGTGGATCGAAACAGAAACACAGGCAGAACTGCTGCATCGAAATTTAAGTTGCTTTTCATACTGCAAGCCTTTATAGGATTGGATGGTATAAAGAAAACCAACTAGCGTACGGTTACTGCTAGACGTAACCCCATTTGCCCCTCTTCCGAATCAAGTTTCTAAAACTCCTTCCTCGCAGTGCCTCGAGTAGTAGCGGCCATATTCCGAGATTGCGGGTTTAGACGCTGGGGGTCAGTGGAAGTGGTGTCGAATATGGCGACCGGCCGTGTTGACTTGTTGTGCGGCGAGCTGCTGGACAAATGTTTGCGAGTCGGCGTGTTTGCCGGCGATACCGTATCGCGTTACTGCCGACAGCACCCGGACCCATCCTGTCAGTCCCTGCACACCAGAGGCGACTGAGAAGTCTTAATTCAGCTCAGCGTGGGCTCGAAACCGTCTCGATCTTGAGCGTAATGTCATCCCATCAGGGGTTAGTCGAAGGCATCCGCGCTCGGGTGTGCACCTGTCAAGAGCCCTCCACAGGCAGCAAAGGGACGTTTACAGAAGCCCTACGCACACTAACTAGAACGACAAGCCGGATTCAAGCGACGGAATGAAATTCCTCAAGACGAGTATCCAGGACACCAGACGAGAAAAAAATAGGATACGACTCAGTCAGACTTCAACTAGGACTACAAAAAAGCGTTCCAGACATCTGAGGAGGATCAAGAGTAAAATAATTTGGTCACATCACAAGAATAGCGCCAAATAATCATCTGGGGCATATTTCGGTAACCGGAAAAAGTTTAAGAGAAGGACCACGAGAGGGTGGGATGAAGCGAAGACCTGTCCAGTCTGAGATCAGAGGATTGTCACTTCGACACCCCAGGCGACAATCGATGATGATTGTTTTTGTTATAAGAGCGTTTATTGTTGGTGGATGCGACGCGACGTTAGTCGCTGAGCGCTGTCGCCCACACGCTGACGGGGAGCGTGGGACAGAGTGCATAAGAAGAGGCGCCTCGCCAGTCCTCCAGGAGTAGCTACAGGAAGTGGGATCACGGCGTCAGTCACGTGCGAGCAGCTGGCGAGAACCAAATCTGATGTGAAGTTTAGCGAGGTGCAAGAGGGCGGAATTTATAAAGAAAATTTTTTGATACCTATCAAATTTATATTAATAAAAATGCAATTGTATTCAATGTAAATAACATTATTAATTAATAGCTAACAGTAAAGAATTAAAGAAACGGAAATTTCCTGCTCTTAGCCTTACTGAACTCCGTAATCATGCTTAGATTTTATATCTTTTCAACTGATAAAGGTGTCTAAGCTTTTCCGACCCATTCATCATCATCATTATCATTAGTTTTCTGCCCTCGGGCAGGTTTTCACTTGTCTGCTCTCCATGATCTTCTATCTTCTGCCTTTCTCTTAAGAACCATGTAGTTGCCGTCTTCCTTGATGTTGTCTGTAATTTGGTATCTCTTTCTTCCTCTTATTCTACTCCCGCAGACTAAACCTTCCAAGGCGTCTTTTATCAGGCACTCCCCTCTCAACAAGTGTCCCATCCAGTTTTTCTTTCTCTCCTTTATTACTTGGAGAATTTTTCTACTTTCACTGACCCTTTCCAGCACTTCAGCATTGCTTATTTTATCCACCCAGCTTATCTTCTCCATCCTCCTCCACATCCACATCTCAAATGCTTCTAACCGCTTTTCATCCTCTCGTCTCAGTGCCCATGTCTCCGATGCATAAAGAGCCACACTCCATACAAAACATTTACAGAGTTTTTTTCTAAGTGTTTTGTCTATTTTTCCCGTTAGTAACCTCCTTTTCCTATTAAACGCTTCCTTCGCTACGGCAATGCGAGATTTTATCTCCTGATGGCACCTCAAATCTTCAGTGATCATACTCCCAAGATATTTAAATGATCTTACTTGCCTGATATCAGCTTTTCCTAACTTAATATTTATTATATTCCTTCCTTTTCCAATCACCATACTCTTAGTTTTTGCTGCATTGATTCTCATTCCAAACTCTTGGCAAGCTTCATCTAGACTTTTCAGCATTCTGTTTAGAGTTTGTTCGCTTTCTGCCAACAATACCATATCATCAGCAAATCGTATGCACTCTATTTTCTTGCCACCAATACGCACTCCTCTTTTTCCATTTAAGCATTTTCCAATAATTTCTTCTAAGTATAAATTGAACAATAATGGGGAAAGGAAACAACCTTGTCTTACGCCTCTCCCAATGCTGTTTTCTTCAGACATCTCGTTTCCGATCTTTATTCGTACTTTCTGTTGTAAATATAGGTTTTATATCAACCTTCTCTCATTCCAATCTACGCCTTTGCTCTTCAAGATATCCATCAGCTTCATCCATTGCACCCTATCAAAAGCTTTTTCCAAGTCAATAAAGGCGGCATAGATGTTTCTTCCTTTCTCAATATATCTTTCCCCTATGATTCTTAACAGGCCGATAGCATCTCTTGTTCCTTTTCCTTTTCTAAATCCAAACTGTTCTTCTCCAATCAATCTATCTAACTTTCCATATAACCTTCTGTTCAGCACTCTCAACAACACTTTAGCAGCATGTGAAATTAGGCTGATAGTTCTATGCTCTTCACATTTATTAGTATTCTTTTTCTTCTGAATTGGTATCATTACCGTTGCGAGAAAGTCATCTGGCCATTCCCCTTCGTTATATACCTTATTACAAAGGTGTACTATCTCCCTTCTTCCTTTGTTTCCTAAACTCTTCAACAATTCTGCAGGTAATTTATCTATTCCGCATGCCTTCCGATTCTTCATCTCCTTCAGAGCCTTTCCTACTTCTGTCTCTAGGATCTCATACCCCTTTCCATCTTCTGTTACCTGTGCCTCTTCATCAATTTTACTTGGTATTTGATCTCCCTTATATAAGCATTCAATATATTCTTGCCACCTCCTCAGCACATCATGTGGTTCATTGACTAATGTGCGATCCTCTCTTTCTATTTCCATGTTGTTCTTGTTTCTCTTTCTTTCAAAGACAATGTCAGAAGCCATTTTGTACATCATTTCATATTTTCCCTCATTATCCAGTTTTTCTATTTCCTCGCATTTCTCTTTCATCCACCCTTCTCTTGCTTGTTCAGTTTCTCTTCTTAGTTCATTGTTCAGTTTCCTGTACCTCTTTCTTCCTTCTTCATTTCCATAATTTTTCCACTTCCTCCGTTCTTCCATCTTTTCCAGCATTTTTTTCTGTTACCCATTCTTTCCTGATACCTTTACGCTCTCTAATTCCTAGAGTTTCTTTGGCGTATTTCATGAGCCCTTCCCTCATTTTTATCCATTTTTCATTTATACATTCTTCAAATTTTCCTCCTTTGTAGTTTTGCAAAAACCTCTCTTCTAGCTCCAAAGCCTTACCTTCCCCCTTTAGTTTTTCTATGTTCAGTCTTTCTGTTGCTTTTCCTCTCTTCACTTTTTTCAATTTTACTTGTATTTCTCCTGCTACGAGGTTGTGATCTGAATTTATATCTGCTCCTGGATAAGCTTTAGCATTCTTCATACAGTTCCTAAACCTTTTTTGTATCAGAATATAGTCCAGCTGATACCTTTCTCCATTTAAGTTAGAGATCCATGTATAACGTCTCCTTTTATGGTTTTCAAATAGGGTGTTACCCACAAGTAGTGAATTTTCTTTACAAAAGTTAATTAGTCTTTCACCGCTCTCGTTTCTTATCCCTAGTCCAAATTTTCCTATTATATCTTCTTGTTTTCCTTCACCTACTACAGCATTCCAGTCTCCCATAATGATGATACAAGCATTTCTATTCTCTTTCTCAATAAGTTCTTCCAACTTCACATAATATTCTTCTACCTCCTCATCTCTATGCTGGCTAGTTGGCATATATACCTGTATTATTACTATATCTTTTGTACTACCTTGCAGTCTTAGCATCATTTCCGACCTATTATACATAGTAAATATTTTTTTATTAATTTTGATTTTGGAGAGCTCTATTCAGCGGAGGATGTACTATCTGATACGGTTAGCAAAATCTGAATGACAATATAAATATTTGGGTAATTTTTTTTTTCAAGTTACTTTCTGTTATTTACTGAAGCGGCCGTTTCAAATCTTTAATGAATTCAGGTAATTCTGTTATAAATGTTTGTAATTCTTCATATAATTGGTAAGGTTGGAAG
>JARYHS010005557.1:7605106-7621257 GCA_031002005.1 Vandiemenella viatica | reverse complement strand
AAACTATCTGCATGATTTCGTGGCGTAGTGAAAAAAGAAAACACTACAACACCACGTACACATTACACATCTAAACAAAAAGGAATGAAATATTTCGCTTATGATATTCGTGCCATCAAGCTCACAGTCAGCTCAACAATGGCACGTCACAATGCCTGATTAACAGGCCTGTGCATGTCGAAACAAGAATAAACCTGCACAGTCATGACGTTTGGTGCTTAGTGTGTTATTACACATAATTTACTTAAATACAGCTTGAATAATATAGATATAGATAGGGTAAAGATTCCTATGACGGGTCAAATAGAATGCTAAAATCAAAAGTTTAAAAACTGGATGTCACAAAAAACTGTACCCGATGGAAAAATTTTGACTACATATCTGAATTCAGTATGAAAAAACACACTGGATCAGATTCTATTGAAGAAAACCTTGTCGATCGGTGTTATGAGTCTTGTTAATTTTCCATTCTTGCCTAACATAAATGAATCCTGCGAACGCAAATCGCGTGGTGTTTCTTATTTAGTGGACGACATCAGACCACTGGACTATATACTTTTAACCTTCAATTCATTTCACCTATTTACAGGAATAATTTACTGTTTCTTATCTCCAGTATGTTGAATTGGCTGACAGATTAGCCAGTGTATGGTTTAAAAAAAAAAAAAAAAAAAAAAAAAAAAAAAAAAAAAAAAAAAAAAAAAAACAATCTTCATATAAAACGAAACAATTTATCTTTCGATGCCGTCAGTTTTTTTTCATTTTTCAAATTTATTAAACTTCTGTACACCACTTTGTCAAATACTTTTTTAAAATTTTTAAGATTATGGCTATGCAGTTTAGCAGGCGTTGAGGTTATATTGAATTTCTCCTGTACCACACTGGTCGCCGACACAGGAGAATCCAGGAGTAAATTTTATGGGATAAATTTTCACAAATAATAATAATCCATCTTAGTGCATTGCTCCAGAAATCGAATAACAAGTAAATATATTTTAAAATTATCATTCTATTATAAAGTTCCAAATACAAATTAAAAACTGGAATTCCTTGAAATAACCACACAAAAAGCTTCAATTATCAACAATTGTCTAGAATTATTTTCTTAAACTATTTTAAGTTCTAACACTAAAGGCTTTAAACATTTTAGTTTCATTTTAAAACCCATCAATTATGCATCGCTCATTATCAACAGTTTGATTTGTATTAGAAAGTTCAGAGATTGTAAAAAAGAAGCACTAGGATTTTTTTTTTCCATAATTCATTCCTGGTGTGGCATTTATATTGAATTTGCCCATCTATATGGTTTAAAGACTGAAACTACGAAATTTAAGGAAGGACAATGTAAATGCGATATTATGAAGGTATAACAGTTGTTATTTTTTTTACAAAATAAGTCGCTCCCATGTAGGAAGGAATATATGGATACGACGCAAGGGACCTTCACCACACACTGAAGTGAAACCGGATAGAGAGAAGTGGGGTGGGGAGTCCGCCATATTGCTTGGCCGTAGAAACGCGAGTATAAAGGCACAAAAACCTCAAGGGAATCATAAGATAACTTTGGCATCGCAATTTGACGATGGATTATTATATAACTCGACCACACAGATAAAAAATGAAGTATAAAATGTTTTGATATCGTGCTTAGTTCTCTAGATATACTGTCTCAAAAGTGAGTAATTTCGGATTGAAATTCAGAAAAAAAAATTCACTAAGGTCAAATTTCATGATAGATTCTTATAAAACACGACAAGATAACTCGAAAGTGAGGAATATATATTTTCCATATCTCGCTTAGTTTTCGAGATATGGTGTCTCCAAATTGGGGTGGTTAGGTTAGGTTAAATCAACGTTTAGAACTTGAACCCTTCAAAAGACCTCATTGATTCTAAGCTTACCCAGAAGATATTGTACTGTTAATGGCCTATGTAACTTTGCTAGTAACATCAGTGGATTTATCTTCTTACCATACATCAAAAGTCAGAAGCTTACATGGGAGTGGTTTACATCGCGATACACATTGTGTCACTAACATAGTGTTCATTAAATTAGTAACAACTAATAATAAATAAAATGTTTTTACCATTCTGGTACACGCCGCCTTTCAACCTACCCACATTTCCATCTATATGGCCGCTACAAAATCAAACTATGTGGATCTAAATACATGAAATACATCGCGAACTATATTTCGGGTTAATAGCAACGTTTACTTCATCAAGTTTATTAGCTCACACAGCACAAATTATCACAATTAATTTCATCGTACACTTTCAGTGTAAATTGAAACTGGACTAAAGCATGCACATTCACTGTATCGCGATATAAACTTGATTCACTTAAATTAGACTTTCAACACTTGTTTACAATAAGGCTAGCCTTTCAGATGCAAAGTAGTAACATAAGCTGATTGTCTATACTACACCAACAAACATTTGAGAACGATATCATCCTACTGAGAGCAATGACTAAATTTATAGCGATAGCCTCTAATCTTGCTGTTATCTATCAAACATTGCAAGAAAAATAATTTCAGTGTGATTTAGTTACGAAACGTTATTGCAGGTTATTTCCTATCTTGTCTGTCTGTGCAACTGTATGCAACATAACTTGGCATTATAAAAAAACTTTGAAACATTAGAAAATAAAATGTTCACAGCAGCATACACATTGCAAACAGCCCGATGTTTTGGGGTTCCTATGGCCACCGCACATGCGCAGTAGTAGACGAGGATTTTTTTGAGTTTTCGCCGATTTGGCGTTATTTCGTCTCCATATATTCCTTCCTCCATGGTTTGCACCAACATCTAGTTGCTATGGTATCTTTGGTGTTTCACGCTGCATGTTCAATTATGACTTACTTCTCCAGCATTGTGTAACATTGAGTGATGAGACATACCAAACGATTCAAGCCTGATTCTGTGTTTTAAAACGGTGAAAGCGGTATCGAAATTTGCTTAGCATTTTTATTTTTTTCTGTAACAGACTTGTTTTGTTTTATAGATATACATAAGTCATCTACATATAGCCATCTTACCTGTGATTTGGACATGTTATGTGTGGAGATAACTGAATACCTAAAGGACCGCCCATACACCACGTGATTCGGTCTCGGAGGGGGGAGGAGGGGTTGGATTGAAAGCTACCTTGGGCTACTTAGGGGGAGGTGTGGTTTTTAGCCCAAGCCACCTAGCTTTTTTCCATTCATATTATTTGCAACGGTTAAAATAAGGTACAGAACACCCAATATCGTGAATATTTATTTCCTTCACTTAATTACCTCCGTGTGTAATTCACAGTAGAGTGACAGGAGAAAACAGTACTAAATATCTTCTGTAACCAAGAATGAAATAATTTACGTTCCAAGTGGAGGAGTGCGGAAGGCGTTGATGCAAAAGTCACGAGGGGCTATGTGGTGGGGAAGGGGCTTCAAGGAGTCCAGAATAGAGCTATATAGTTTATGGAAACTCCCTAACTGTGGAGATAAGCCAAACGATATACATCGATCCATTAAAGTAATGACATACAAATGAAAGGTACTCGTATATATTTGATCCACGATGCAGTTGCCATCTGTCTCCACGAATCGCGTCTCAGCCAGCTGTTACTCCGTCTCGCCGCTAGTCACGTAGTTTCAAACACTAGTGTTTACTAGTGGTAATGCTGTAAAGAGAAGAAAAGATAGTATTAGTGTTTCCATTAAAAATACTTACTATATACGTAAGTTTATCGACGGCAGTGTGTAAATAAGTTTTAATTCAATGCGTCGTCAGTAAGGAGTTTTACATTAAATAAAATAAAATTAATATCGAAATTTGCATTATTAGATTCCATACGGACAATATACGAGATGTTGCAGCATTTTACGTGAATAGAAATTTTGATACTTACTATACAATAGGCTCACCCTTGCTTCTAAAGGCTGTTACAGGTCTAAATAATAAAAGTGTTATATCTCACTTATTTGAATTGCTAGAAATGTGGAAAATATATCGTCTAAAAAGTTTTTAGTGCTAGGATCATTGAAGTTAATATATTATTTTTTTCTAGGTAGTAGCCGTTCGATGTTTTGTGTTGTTATGTTTTTAAGCCAAGGAGAAGCAGATGATTGTTATATGTGAGATTTTATGTATGTATCAACGAGAACTGTAAATATTTGAATTTATTAAGCTGTGTCAATAAACGGCAGTTGATTTTATAGAGAAGACCATATAATTAAATTTAATTTGTGAGGTGATAGCAGAAAAACGTGTGAGACGATATCCTGGTGCCACACATATCTTCTGGAACGTGCTATCGATTATAGATCAGATTGCAAAAGAACCTGGAAGGATTAGTAAGGCCAAACAGGATTTCTTTAATTATCGACGTACAAAGAGGATACCTCACAGAAATGGCGAGACCAGCCAGGATACATATTCGAAAGTAAAGAACATTCGCAGAAATGGTGACCCTGTAATCCTGGATTTTGCAGTGTAAATTAACACACTGTTTTTTACGGATTGTGGAACATTAAGCAGTCAGAGTTCAGCCGTGCAGAAGAAGACATCGCGGGAATTGGCAAGTACATGAATAAAATATTTTATGGGACGGAATTGCAGTTCACCAAAATAACGACAGCAGAGATAGTAACTTTGTAATTTTATGTTCGTAAAATTTTATTATGATAAATGTGAAAAGTGATTGAACAGTGAATATTAAACAGCTAAATAAAAAATAAAATTGCTTGAAAACAGTAAAATAATAAAAAAATTAATGTTATAAGAAATCAAATTAGTTAGTGAAAAAGTTATTGAAACTGTCAGCAAGAACGTGATTGTAAAACAAAGCATTTGAAAGTAGTTAAAAAGTTGTTTAAGTTAGTGATTAATACTGTGATGGCCTTTAGATAATTAAATAAAGATAATTGACATCATTTAAAATGGGGGATTTAAGCATATTGAGTATCTGATAAGCAATTTGTATATATGTGCAGGTCTATTTTTTTTTTTTTTTTTTTTTTTTTTTTTTTTTTTGCAAGTTTTCAGTACGGCTATATTGAGATTGTTATTGAATACATGTCGCAGTATTACAATCAAAGAGTGTTACAGTAAGTAATGTCTGGTTGAGTTTCTGAGCTCATTTATATATATATATATATATATATATATATATATATATATATATATATATAAGCGTTAAATGAATACTGCGTTGTATGATTTTGTGTCAAAATTTCCAATATTGTATCGTCGTTTTGCTTTGGCGGGACTGTATTGGGTAGCGTAGTAATTTGTGAGAATTTTTTTGCTATTTTGTTTAGTTAATTCATCATCATAATGGAAGGACAGTGCGGGGAAATAGTTAAAATGGATGCTGAAATATTTTCTGGTGGGGAAATGAGTGAAAATTCCAATGGGAGAAATGAAAGTTCCGGGATAGTTACCGTCGATCAAGATATGGGAGGAAGTGGAGTTAGCTGTTCGCAGGAACACTGCGTTACTAAAGTCTGTGAAAGTATGGGGCAAAGTGGAGTCAGTCAGTTGGTCAGAGATAGTGTTACAGTAAACGTCAGAGGTGGCGATATCTGTGATATCGAGGTAAAAGATCTTATTGCAACTATTTCGTCTACACCGGTACCAGACAGACAGACTAATATTCGAGAGAAAGAATTGGGGAATGAACAAATTGAAGCTCATACACAGAAGGGGAGCGAATTTTCGATGCTATTTGCCTTAATGGAAGAAATGGGAAGGAAGATAACAGAAAATTTTAAATCAAGTGAACAAAAGGCAGAAGAGATGGGAAGGAAGATAATAGAAAATTTTAGATCAGGTGAACAGAAAATTACCGAAGAAATGAGAATGATGTGACAGGATATTATGTTAAAAATTGACGAACGTATTCAGCAAGTGGAGGATAGATGCAACCAGAAGATGGAGAATTTAAGGCAGATATTGAAAGAAGTGAAAACAAGTATGGAAACGGAAGTAGCAATGGTCTACGAATACGTTGAAAGGTAAGAAGAGGCTAATCGACTGGGTATAGCTTGTGTAGTCCAACAAAAAGTTGAAGAAGAAGTGAAGAAAAATTATGGAGTGCTACAGGAAGAGCAGGAAGTCATGAAAGGAGAAATTAAAATTATTTATGAAAAAAAAGTAAGATTGTGTGAAGGGTATTTAACAGTTGAAAGAGAAGACTGAAACGGCAACAAAAAGGATTTCTAGATTAGGAGACAGGTTAATGGTCATGGATAAGGAATACAAAGAAGTGACATATAAAATTGCAGAAGTAGCTAGCCAGATGAATTTTGTCAACGAAGATGTGCGAGAAGAGGTAGCCCAGCTGAATCAGAGGGTTGAGGAGGTAGAACGGCGAGGTGTTGCTAGTCTGGGTGGAGGCAACATTATCACCAGTCATTTTAAATTACCAGAAGTGAAGTTTGATCCTGAAAAAGGTATGCACGCAGTGGAATTTGTCAGAGTTTATAAAAGTGGATTGCCATGTCAATGGTCGGATACCTATTAAATAAGATACGTCAAAAGTATGATGCGAGGAGATGTATTTGCGTGGAGTTGTGAGAATGATGAAGATTGTGAAGATTATGAAGAATTTTTGCGATTATTTCTGAGCAAATATTGATCATCAAGAAAACAAAGAAGAGTAAAGAGAGATTTCTGGAACTGCCGTTGCTATAGCAGGCGAGATGGGAGTATGAAAAATGTCTGTGAAGAAGTGATGAAAGAGCTTCGTTACCTTGACTACACAATAGAGGACGATGAAAAGGTCAAAGTTTTGTTGCAGAAATTGCCCAGAACAGTGCAGGAGAAGTTGATAGTAAATCAATGGTGTAATATAGAAGATTTTCTGGAAGCTGTTGAGAGATTGGATCGGTGGAGTAATACTAATGAACATGAGACAAGGGACGAAAGAAGAAACGACTTTGGAAACAATAATAGATCAAATCAGATGCCACCACGGGAGAATTTTGCAAGATATAGAGGACGTGCTTTTGAATACAACAGAGAGGAACAGTTCAGTGGTAACTCAAGTTGAAATACAAGGACGGAATATGAGGACCGACGGCAAAATCACCAATGGGGGCATCACAACAATGCTTTGATGGACAGAAAAGAAGAAGGAAGGTATCATGATTCAGGAAGAGTGATGGGAAACTTGGTGCCGCAACTGGGGCGGTCCGAACAAGTATCGGGAATATGAGATATAAGTCTGTCTCGGCGTATCTTCGATATAAATTCTTCTCGGGTTTGCCGCCGAATAACATTTTCTACTGTCGGGAATAGTAGGAACGGGACCAAAGAAACAAAAAAGCAGTACCTATCCGAAGGACGATGACATTAACAGTGGAGTAGAGATTGTACAGATGAAGACCGATGAAAATTATATACATAGTATGAGCCGCAATATGCTAATGCCTTCTAGTGAAGAATCAATTACCAGAAAGGATGCGCAAAATTTTACAAAAGAAGAACCACTCAGATGGTGGGAATGCCTTAAGTGTTTAGATGAAGAGGAATCGCATATTGTTCCAAGGAGTTGTGAATATAGTTGGCAGGAAGGAGAAGTTGGACAGTTGGCTAAAATTGACGTGGAGAACGACGACAACCAAGAGAATTGTTGTGAGAAGATGGAAAATTATGCTGAAGAGGAAAGTATGTTAACAGATGAGCTTATACCAAGAGGAATTAAAGGAGAAGAATTTGAGAGTTTTTCAGAAGATAGCGATGGCTCTGACGACAGTGAAGAAGGGGAGAATTTGAATTTGTGCAGCGATGAAGATAATAGTAACGAAAATGATGAATAATATGAAGCAGAAAATGGAATATTAAGAGTTGATGAACAAGAAGAAATAAGATTTTTAATTGTGAAGAAATACCGCGGTATTAATGATGAAGAAAATGTAGTGCCAGAGGGGGCAGATATGCAAGTTTTAGATAATAATTTACATGGTATGAGTTCACCTGTGAAAGATGAAGAATCTGAAGTATCAAATTGTCTGTTTGATCACGAGGAAGAAGGAGAGAGAATGATAGGAAAAAATGGTGATAAATGGAGTGCATATGATAGCCACCGTAACAACAGAAATAATTATTTCCGCCAGTTATATCTAAGCGATGGAAGTAACATGGAGTTCTTGAAATGGTTTCACGAAGAAACATATTTCAAGCAGAAATTTTAAAAGATTGGAAGAAAAGGAAAAAACAGAACGTTATGGGGGCATAACATTTAGCTGAAAAAATGTGATGAAGAAGACAATGAAGAAAAAAAGCAGAAGAAAGAAGGAAAAGGCATGACTGAGGAAGAAAACCCCTTGAATTTAGTCTGAATGATCTGGTTTTGGTAAAGATGCAAGAGCGAATCAAGTTTAATGAACCCTGAAATAAGAAAGTTTTTCGACATTTATCATGGGCCATTTAGGGTAGACGGGAGGCCACATAAAAATGTATTTTGCTTAGTTTATCCTAAATCTGAAAGAAAATTTGGGCTACATAATGTAGCAGATCTTAAATTGTAGAAAGTCAGAGATTATAATAGGTGAAATGAAGAGTAGCTTGTATAAATAAGTGAACAATAAATTGATAATCTGACAGTGACGATGAGTTAATTCTGATGTGTTTGAAGAGGCAAAAATGTGCTCAAAACATTGTAAATAAGATGTGTAAAGGAACAATGTCTGATAATCGTATTGTACTTATAACAAACAATCAATTTTTTTGAATAATAAAAAAATGCTGCTTTATTGTTAAGTGGGGGCATGTGTGAGGTCCCACTTCATGAGACATTTAAATAATAATAATAATAATAGTAATAATTTCATAATTTAATCAATATATTCATGTATTTGTTTTTAGATACAAGGCCGTACAGTATAGTAGTCTGTGTAAATTTATGTTTTCGTAATATGTTTAAGTTGGTAGGATGTGTTGTGTTGTTTTGTTTTTAAGCCAAGGAGAAGCAGATGATTGTTATATGTGAGATTTTATGTTGTATCAGCGAGAACTGTAAATATCTGAATTTATTAAGATGTGTCAATAAATGGCAGTTGATTTTATAGAGAAGACCAGGTATAATTAAATTTAATCTGTGAGGTGATAGCAGAAAAACGTGTTAGACGATATCCTGGTGCCACACATATCGTCGGAAACGTGCTATCGATTATAGATCAGATTGCAAAGGAACCTGGAAGGATTGGTAAGGCCACTCAGGATTTCTTTAATTATCGACGTACAAAGAGTATACCTCGAAAGTGCTAAATGGAATTTTCAAATTTATAAAATAAAATATACTATGTAAATGAAAGAAAAACCAAAACTATAATTTTATATAAATATTTATTGCACGTGTCTATAGTAGATCGTACTGAATTACCAGTGTCTGTTTCGGCTATGTTGCGCATACCGACACTACCACTTTTATATCGCCCAGACTGTACACCACCATAGTTACAGTGATCGCCGCTAGGTAGTATTACTATCGTCCGAATCAAGAAAGCCGTGAGATACAAATTATTTGAGTGAGATATACATTATTTGCATTAAATACAGTGCTGCCATTTCTACGGATTAATCCGTTGATCTACGGGATTTTTATGAAAAGTTAGGATTTTCAGATTTTGTTCAAATATCTATAGATTTTTAACACTATTAAAACTATTGGCGCACTCTTTATGCACGGTGACACCTTCGTTGACACAACTTACAAAGCAGTGGTTTCCGAGAAGGCTCAACCGATACCCGAGAATCATAGGGCTCCCAGTTTTTAACATTTACTGTTACAGAATATATTCTAAATTTAATGTCAACAAAGAAAATGTATGGTCTGTAGTGGGGAAAAAAACAACTACTAGGCATAGCAGCAGCAGTGATGAAAGTGACGCTGTATAAAATACGTATATTAAGTGATATTTCTTACTTTCAAGGTAGAATTTTTTTTTGTAATTTTAAATACCTGGAAATAAAAGTATTCTTAATTTTGACTCTCCCTTAAATAATTATTGTTCAATCTTTCAGTTAGTGAGTCTCCGGATTTTTGTACCAAATCTACGGAAAATTTAGTGCCTGTCTAGGGATACACAAAGCTAAGTGGCCGGCAGCACTGGTTAAACATAATGTGATTAAGAATGTTAAATTTCAAGGTAAAATGTAATCATAGGAGATAAGAGTCTAAGCTGTATAGACTGCAATTTTACGAAGTTTATATGCGTACAAAATGAAGTGACCGTACATAAGAATGGTTTTCCGTCATACAAAAATCTGCCGAACCTTGATGACGGGATATATCCCAATGATTTCGTGATACACAAAGAAAACTTTGTGGATCCAAACAGTCACAAAGTTCACACGCAAGGAGTTGAAAGTCTCTGATCGAGAATGAAACGGAAGTTCAAATTTTAATATGGAACTTCTGAAGAACTGTTTCCTACATGTAGTGGCGAAACCACTTTGGATCAAAGCATGCGTTCCCAAACTTTATATCGTGTCTTTGGGAGCAATACTCTTTCGTGTAATCATTTGCGTACCAAATATCTGTGCCCAGTTTAGTATCCCCCCCCCTTTTTTTTGCACCTTTCAGCAAACATCTACAAAAACGGCTCTTTACTTTTCAGAGCCAAAATTAAAAACAGTTAGACAAAATTTGCAACAACTAGACGTCATCATGCAGAAGAACTATGTTCAGCAAAACTACAGAGAACAAGTTAAAATATCTGTGAGTATCTAATTCTATACTTTTGCAGTATACAATACTCAACCTCATATAAACTTCGTAAACATTCGGTCGATGGTTATACTACCTAGCGGTGATCACAGTAACTACACTCCTGGAAATTGAAATAAGAACACCGTGAATTCATTGTCCCAGGAATGGGAAACTTTATATACACATTCCTGGGGTCAGATACAACACATGATCACACAGACAGAACCATAGGCACATACACACAGGCAACAGAGCATGCACAATGTCGGCACTAGTACCGTGTATAACCTCCTTTCGCAGCAATGCATGCTGCAATTCTCCCATGGAGACGATCGTAGAGGTGCTGGATGTAGTCCTGAGGAACGGCATGCCAAACCATTTCCACCTGGCGCCTCAGCTGGACCAGCATTCGTGCTGGACGTGCAGACCGCGTGAGACGACGTTTCATCCGGTCCCAAACATGCTCAATGGGGGACAGATCCGGAGATCTCGCTGGCCAGAGTAGTTGACTTACACCTTCTAGAGCACGTTGGGTGGCACGGGATACATGTGGACGTGCATTGTCCTGTTGGAACAGCATGTTCCCTTGCCGGTCTAGGAATGGTAGAACGATGGGTTCGATGCCGGTTTGAATGTACCGTGTACTGTTCAGTGTCCCCTCGACGATCACCAGAGGTGTACGGTCAGTGTAGGAGATCGCTCCCCACACCATGATGCCGGGTGTTGGCCCTGTGTGCCTCGGTCGTATGCAGTCCTGATTGTGGCGCTCACCTGCACGGCACCAAACACGCATACGACCATCACTGGCACCAAGGCAGAAGCGACTCTCATCACTGAAGACGACACGTCTCCATTCGTCCCTCCATACACGCCTGTCGCGACACCACTGGAGGCGGGCTGCACGATGTTGGGGCGTGAGTGGAAGACGACCTAACGGTGCGCGGGACCGTAGCCCAGCTTAATGGAGACGGTTGCGAATGGTCCTCTCTGATACCCCGAGAGCAACAATGTCCCTAATTTTCCGGGAAGTGGCGGTGCGGTCCCCTACGGCACTGCGTAGGATGCGACGGTCTTGGCGTGCGTCCGTGCGTCGCTGCTGTCCGGACCCAGGTCGACGGGCACGTGCACCTTCCGCCGACCACTGGCGACAACATCGAAGTACTGTGGAGACCTCGCGCCCCACATGTTGAGCAATTCGGTGGTACGTCCACCCGGCCTCCCGCATGCCCACTATACGTCCTCGCTCAAAGTCCGTCAACTGCACATGCGGTTCACGTACACGCTGTCGCGGCATGCTACCAGTGTTAAAGACTGAGATGGAGCTCCGTATGCCACGGCAAACTGGCTGACACTGACTGCGGCGGTGCCCAACCGCTGCGCAGCTAGCGCCCTTCGACGGCCAACACTGGTTTTCCTGGTGTGTCCGCTGTTTGATCATTGCTTGTACATCCCTCTCGTAGTGTCCTGGAGCAAGTATGGTGGGTCTTACTCAGCGGCGTCAATGTATTCTTATTTCAATTTCCAGGAGTGTATGTTGGTGTACAGTCTGGGCGCTATGAAAGTGGTAGTGTCGGTATGCGCAACATAACCAGTTTTTCTTCTTTTGGCCATAATAATAAGCTAGGAAACTAACCAAATACACAAACATAACCGCAAATAGCATACACGAGCAATCAGCAAAAAGAACACAGTACTACAGCTGAGTCGTCGTAAGTTGACCTCTGATGGTTGCAGTCATGGAGGAAGGAAATATATGGAGACGACGCAAGAGACCTTCACCACGCATTGAAGTGAAGCCGGGCGGAGGAGCAGTGGGGGGCTAGGCCGATCCCATACAGACACGGGGTATATGTACAAAAACCTCAAGGGGACTCTAGGATAAACGTAACGCCCCAATCTGGTGATGGATTATTATGTAACTCAATGAGACAAATAAAAATATTTATTTTTTTTGATATCATGCTTAATTTTCGAGATATTCTGTCTCAAACCTGAAATGTTTTTGGCTGAAATTCAGAAGAAAAAATTGGTCAAATTTGATGACGGATTCTTATTTAAAAAGATGAGAAAAATAACAAATATAGAATAAAAATTTTCGATATCTCGCCTAGTTCTCGAGAAATACTGTTTCAAAAGTGAGGTGTCTTGAGTTGAAATGCAGAAGAAAACTTTCGCAAAAGTCAAATTTAATGATCGATTCTTATGTAACACGACGAGACAAATCGAAACTAAAGAATAAATATTTCGATATCTTGCTTAGTTTTCGGGATATACTGGGATTGGGTTGATATGCGGTCTGGACACACCCCCTTTAAATCTCATTTTCAACACTCGTTAAAAAGTAATGCTAGTCTATTATGTGCAAAATAGCAAGGTATGCTGATTTTCTACACTACACCAACAAAAATTTGAGAACAAAGTCATCGCATTGAGAGCTATGACTAAATATTTATGGACAGGCATCGAAGTATGTAATTCCTACCGCCCACTTCAACAACGATAATTAGTATTCAACTTACTTATGAAATGATATTCCAGATTCTTTCATCTCTTGCCTATTTGTGCAACCGTATGCAACCCAAGATGGAATTATAAAACACTTATACACATTACAAAATGAAATAATCATAGCATCTAACACAATGTGAACATCGCCTTTGTTTGAGATCTCAATATCGCCGCTATCCGCCACAGCGCATGCGCGAGAGTTTAGAGCCTGCTTCACAGATTTAATGTCACTTCTCCTCCATATATTTCCTTCCTCCATGGTTGCACTTAGGAATCACCAGGGCTACCAAATGCAAAAATATTGATTGCTAAGAACATCAGAGTGTTCAGTGGAACCACCACTTTTAAACCCATAGTTGAAACGCATTATCTGTGAGTCCCATGAGACTCACGATGCCTCTAAACACAACTCTTAAATAGAAACCATTTTCTACAGCGTCTGGCAAATAATCGTAATAGATTAGATTGAGCAGAGATTGACTAAACAGTTTTTTTTAAATTGTTTTTGAGAAGTAATTCATTGCTATATTGATGTTTATTTTTTAACAAGTTAATAATTTTCCTAAAACGTTTGAGCGTTTGAGACGATTGTTTAATAAAGAGATAGATACGTTGTAGATTGTTTTATACACAGTAATTGTTGTTTCCTAATCCAAGCTCCTTCTTATCACACGTTTATGAATAATCCTTCAAGCAGCTTGGATAATGGAAACTAATAGAAGATTGAGTAACTAATATTGATAGTTAGACTCCTAAGTAACATCTATCAATTTGAGTTATGGTCTTATGAACAATTACACACATTATACTATGATCTGACAAATTTACTATATGCACTCTTGAATAGTTTAATTTTTATTTAATTTAATTATAGTTGGAGCACATGATCCTATTGCGATTTCCCTACACTCCCATATTCCTCTTTTCAAGAACCAGTTTATTCTTACCCCCTCCCCCCCCCCCCCCCAGTAAAATTAAATTCTATTAGTGTAATGATAAATACCTCATAATTTGTCTATATTATTTCAAACCTTCTCTCCCTTACCTACGAAAGAAGATTTTCCTACACCCTTCGGTCTGAAATTTAAATCCAGTTTGTGATTATAGTAATATTTTCCATTCTATAACCTATCTTAATTCTTCCATCAATATCTTCCCACGCCTCATTGCCAATATAAGCTTCATGACCTCCCCTGACTCTCTTCACTATCCTCCTGCAGTCCAAACCATCAACATTTCAGCTGCTTTATCAGTTACTGATTGTGTTCTGCAATAATTTCCTGAAACAAATCTAGCAACCCTTCATTTCAAACCCTCCTGTAAATGATATAAAAAATGTGGATCCTATACTACACCAACATATTCCAGCAATTGTTTGACCAAAGTTTTGTTACCCAATTACCTTACTTCCCTCATACATCCCCTCATCATTCTCTCCAACAAGTGAAGGATTTTCCTATATCCTGCCGAATGTATCCTGCCCAGTCGAGATTGTTACCAAACAATATCCCAAGGAATTTACATATCAAATCTTTCGCAAGCAATACTTTGCCACGTTACATTCATAATCAATCTTTATTTTTTTTTATCAGTATACATAATAATCTGATCCTTCTTTTCATCCCATGTTTACCTACCCAGCTAGATATCCTGTCTAGGTTACCCTGCAGCTGATCACAGTATTCTACCCTTTCGATCTTAACATATAACGTTACGTCATCTGCAAATTTCTGGACTTCTGGTAGCAAACCATCAACACAATCATTTATTAGAATAATGGATAGGAATTGTCCCAGTATACTAACCTATTTTGTTCAACTTATTTTGATATTGTATTTCCTACCTAACATTTTGCTTTCTATCTTTTAAGAATTAACCTATTTCAATAGTTTTTACTTTATTTAGAACCAATTTATGGCTCACTCCATCAAAAGCCTTTTGGAAAATCTGGTTCTACACTATCAATTTTGTCTCCCTTGTCCATTTCATCCGAAATATCTTGTACTTAACCTAGTAACTGATATTCGTATAAATATCTTTTCCAAAGCCTTCGGTGTCGACTTACTTTCCTCACATACGTCTCTGATGTAGTTACATATTGATCTCTCCATTATTTTACCTACCACTGATTGCCTTATAATTTTATACCCTATGTATCACCCCTCCTTAATGGATTGGTACTACTGTCGCACTCTTCCGGTCCTCTGAGGTATCCAGACTCAGTGGTAGCACTCCGTTCAAGTCGTGGGCGCAGTGGTATCGGAGCCGGTTCTACTTGTCATGTGAGTGCTTGAGTGAGTATACGGTGTTCGAGGGGAATAGCAAATTATGCCGTGTGATCTAGTGAATGAGTGAAATGAAATAGCCTTGGGATAACCAGGGTGGAAAAATATTGTGCTGTTTCTTTTAGAGCCTCAGTCGCGGTAGTGTACGAAATTGGTGTGTAATAGTGAATAGTGTTGTGCCGTGAGTTGTGTTACGGTTTGGCACAAGGGGCTACTCTCTGTTTTAAACCCACCCCTCCGACAACAATGGCCCCTCACAATCGTAATTGAGAAGCCCAACCTGGGAAATGACATTTAATGATTGGTTTCATCACTCTGTAAACGTTTGCTGCGAGATATGATCACATTGTCATGTTCCAAAATTAGCAACATTGTCAGAAACTGTCTGAACTTTGGTTGCGGGAAATAAAGGACAAACTGACATCATGAGCTAACAGTACATAGAGGGAAGGCTAGTCCAGCTAGAGGGTGGAAATAAGAATCTGAAAAAAGAAGAAAATGAGGAACGCAGACCTAATTATGCTACAGTGGCAACAATGGGCGTAAGGAAATAAACAAAGAGGGGAGTGCATCCGTCAGCTGCTTGTGCGGTATATATATCATTAGATACACCCGATAGCCTAAAGCAGGTGCCGATAAAGTCATCCGTATCTTGAA
>JARYHS010005557.1:7563572-7604106 GCA_031002005.1 Vandiemenella viatica | reverse complement strand
TGGTTGCACAAATAGGCAAGAGATGAAAGAATCTGGAATATCATTTCATAAGTAAGTTGAATACTAATTATCGTTGTTGAAGTGGGCGGTAGGAATTACATACTTCGATGCCTGTCCATAAATATTTAGTCATAGCTCTCAATGCGATGACTTTGTTCTCAAATTTTTGTTGGTGTAGTGTAGAAAATCAGCATACCTTGCTATTTTGCACATAATAGACTAGCATTACTTTTTAACGAGTGTTGAAAATGAGATTTAAAGGGGTGTGTCCAGACCGCATATCAACCCAATCCCAGTATATCCCGAAAACTAAGCAAGATATCGAAATATTTTATTCTTTAGTTTCGATTTGTCTCGTCGTGTTACATAAGAATCGATCATTAAATTTGACTTTTGCGAAAGTTTTCTTCTGCATTTCAACTCAAGACACCTCACTTTTGAAACAGTATTTCTCGAGAACTAGGCGAGATATCGAAATTTTTTATTCTTTATTTGTTATTTTTCTCATCTTTTTAAATAAGAATCCGTCATCAAATTTGACCAATTTTTTCTTCTGAATTTCAGCCAAAAACATTTCAGGTTTGAGACAGAATATCTCGAAAATTAAGCATGATATCAAAAAAAAAAAATATTTTTATTTGTCTCATTGAGTTACATAATAATCCATCACCAGATTGGGGCGTTACGTTTATCCTAGAGTCCCCTTGAGGTTTTTGTACATATACCCCGTGTCTGTATGGGATCGGCCTAGCCCCCCACTGCTCCTCCGCCCGGCTTCACTTCAATGCGTGGTGAAGGTCTCTTGCGTCGTCTCCATATATTTCCTTCCTCCATGGCTGCAACCATCAGAGGTCAACTTACGACGACTCAGCTGTAGTACTGTGTTCTTTTTGCTGATTGCTCGTGTATGCTATTTGCGGTTATGTTTGTGTATTTGGTTAGTTTCCTAGCTTATTATTATGGCCAAAAGAAGAAAAACTGGTTATGTTGCGCATACCGACACTACCACTTTCATAGCGCCCAGACTGTACACCAACATACACTCCTGGAAATTGAAATAAGAATACATTGACGCCGCTGAGTAAGACCCACCATACTTGCTCCGGACACTACGAGAGGGATGTACAAGCAATGATCAAACGCACGGCACAGCGGACACACCAGGAAAAACAGTGTTGGCCGTCGAAGGGCGCTAGCTGCGCAGCGGTTGGGCACCGCCGCAGTCAGTGTCAGCCAGTATGCCGTGGCATACGGAGCTCCATCTCAGTCTTTAACACTGGTAGCATGCCGCGACAGCGTGTACGTGAACCGCATGTGCAGTTGACGGACTTTGAGCGAGGACGTATAGTGGGCATGCGGGAGGCCGGGTGGACGTACCACCGAATTGCTCAACATGTGGGCGCGAGGTCTCCACAGTACTTCGATGTTGTCGCCAGTGGTCGGCGGAAGGTGCACGTGCCCGTCGACCTGGGTCCGGACAGCAGCGACGCACGGACGCACGCCAAGACCGTCGCATCCTACGCAGTGCCGTAGGGGACCGCACCGCCACTTCCCGGAAAATTAGGGACATTGTTGCTCTCGGGGTATCAGAGAGGACCATTCGCAACCGTCTCCATTAAGCTGAGCTACGGTCCCGCGCACCGTTAGGTCGTCTTCCACTCACGCCCCAACATCGTGCAGCCCGCCTCCAGTGGTGTCGCGACAGGCGTGTATGGAGGGACGAATGGAGACGTGTCGTCTTCAGTGATGAGAGTCGCTTCTGCCTTGGTGCCAGTGATGGTCGTATGCGTGTTTGGTGCCGTGCAGGTGAGCGCCACAATCAGGACTGCATACGACCGAGGCACACAGGGCCAACACCCGGCATCATGGTGTGGGGAGCGATCTCCTACACTGACCGTACACCTCTGGTGATCGTCGAGGGGACACTGAACAGTACACGGTACATTCAAACCGGCATCGAACCCATCGTTCTACCATTCCTAGACCGGCAAGGGAACATGCTGTTCCAACAGGACAATGCACGTCCACATGTATCCCGTGCCACCCAACGTGCTCTAGAAGGTGTAAGTCAACTACTCTGGCCAGCGAGATCTCCGGATCTGTCCCCCATTGAGCATGTTTGGGACCGGATGAAACGTCGTCTCACGCGGTCTGCACGTCCAGCACGAATGCTGGTCCAGCTGAGGCGCCAGGTGGAAATGGTTTGGCATGCCGTTCCTCAGGACTACATCCAGCACCTCTACGATCGTCTCCATGGGAGAATTGCAGCATGCATTGCTGCGAAAGGAGGTTATACACGGTACTAGTGCCGACATTGTGCATGCTCTGTTGCCTGTGTGTATGTGCCTATGGTTCTGTCTGTGTGATCATGTGTTGTATCTGACCCCAGGAATGTGTATATAAAGTTTCCCATTCCTGGGACAATGAATTCACGGTGTTCTTATTTCAATTTCCAGGAGTGTAGTTACTGTGATCACCGCTAGGTAGTATAACCATCGACCGAATGTTTACGAAGTTTATATGAGGTTGAGTATTGTATACTGCAAAAGTATAGAATTAGATACTCACAGATATTTTAACTTGTTCTCTGTAGTTTTGCTGAACATAGTTCTTCTGCATGATGACGTCTAGTTGTTGCAAATTTTGTCTAACTGTTTTTAATTTTGGCTCTGAAAAGTAAAGAGCCGTTTTTGTAGATGTTTGCTGAAAGGTGCAAAAAAAGGGGGGGGGGGATACTAAACTGGGCACAGATATTTGGTACGCAAATGATTACACGAAAGAGTATTGCTCCCAAAGACACGATATAAAGTTTGGGAACGCATGCTTTGATCCAAAGTGGTTTCGCCACTACATGTAGGAAACAGTTCTTCAGAAGTTCCATATTAAAATTTGAACTTCCGTTTCATTCTCGATCAGAGACTTTCAACTCCTTGCGTGTGAACTTTGTGACTGTTTGGATCCACAAAGTTTTCTTTGTGTATCACGAAATCATTGGGATATATCCCGTCATCAAGGTTCGGCAGATTTTTGTATGACGGAAAACCATTCTTATGTACGGTCACTTCATTTTGTACGCATATAAACTTCGTAAAATTGCAGTCTATACAGCTTGGACTCTTATCTCCTATGATTACATTTTACCTTGAAATTTAACATTCTTAATCACATTATGTTTAACCAGTGCTGCCGGCCACTTAGCTTTGTGTATCCCTAGACAGGCACTAAATTTTCTGTAGATTTGGTACAAAAATCCGGAGACTCACTAACGAAAGATTGAACAATAATTATTTAAGGGAGAGTCAAAATTAAGAATACTTTTATTTCCAGGTATTTAAAATTACAAAAAAATATTCTACCTTGAAAGTAAGAAATATCACTTAATATACGTATTTTATACAGCGTCACTTTCATCACTGCTGTTGCTATGCCTAGTAGTTGTTTTTTTCCCCACTACAGACCATACATTTTCTTTGTTGACATTAAATTTAGAATATATTCTGTAACAGTAAATGTTAAAAACTGGGAGCCCTATGATTCTCGGGTATCGGTTGAGCCTTCTCGGAAACCACTGCTTTGTAAGTTGTGTCAACGAAGGTGTCACCGTGCATAAAGAGTGCGCCAATAGTTTTAAGTGTTAAAAATCTATAGATATTTGAACAAAATCTGAAAATCCTAACTTTTCATAAAAATCCGTAGATCAACGGATTAATCCGTAGAAATGGCAGCACTGTATTTAATGCAAATAATGTATATCTCACTCAAATAATTTGTATCTCACGGCTTTCTTGATTCGGACGATAGTAATACTATCTAGCGGCGATCACTGTAACTATGGTGGTGTACAGTCTGGGCGATATAAAAGTGGTAGTGTCGGTATGCGCAACATAGCCGAAACAGACACTGGTAATTCAGTACGATCTACTATAGACACGTGCAATAAATATTTATATAAAATTATAGTTTTGGTTTTTCTTTCATTTACATAGTATATTTTATTTTATAAATTTGAAAATTCCATTTAGCACTTTCGAGGTATACTCTTTGTACGTCGATAATTAAAGAAATCCTGAGTGGCCTTACCAATCCTTCCAGGTTCCTTTGCAATCTGATCTATAATCGATAGCACGTTTCCGACGATATGTGTGGCACCAAGATATCGTCTAACACGCTTTTCTGCTATCACCTCACAGATTAAATTTAATTATATGGTCTTCTCTATAAAATCAACTGCCATTTATTGACACATCTTAATAAATTCAGATATTTACAGTTCTCGCTGATACAACATAAAATCTCACATATAACAATCATCTGCTTCTCCTTGGCTTAAAAACAAAACAACACAACACATCTTACCAACTTCAACATACTAAAACATATTACGAAAACATAAATTTACCCATTTACACAGACTACTATACCGTACGGCCTTGTATCTAAAAACAAATACATGAATATATTGATTAAATTATGAAATTATTATTATTATTATTATTATTTAAATGTCTCATGAAGTGGGACCTCACACATGCCCCCACTTAACAATAAATCAGCATTTTTTTATTATTCAAAAAAATTGATTGTTTGTTATAAGTACAATACGATTATCAGACATTGTTCCTTTACACATCTTATTTACAATGTTTTGAGCACATTTTTGCCTCTTCAAACACATTAGAATTAACTCATCGTCACTGTCAGATTATCAATTTATTGTTCACTTATTTATACAAGCTACTCTTCATTTCACCATTATAATCTCTGACTTTCTACAATTTAAGATCTGCTACATTATGTAGCCCAAATTTTCTTTCAGATTTAGGATAAACTAACCAAAATACATTTTTATGTGGCCTCCCGTCTACCCTAAATGGCCCATGATAAATGTCGAAAAACTTTCTTATTTCAGGGTTCATTAAACTTGATCGCTCTTGCATCTTTACCAAAACCAGATCATTCAGACTAAATTCAAGGGGTTTTCTTCCTCAGTCATGCCTTTTCCTTCTTTCTTCTGCTTTTTTTCTTCATTGTCTCCTTTATCACATTTTTTCAGCTAAATGTTATGCCCCCATAACGTTCTGTTTTTTCCTTTTCTTCCAATCTTTTAAAATTTCTGCTTGAAATATGTTTCTTCGTGAAACCATTTCAAGAACTCCATGTTACTTCCATCGCTTAGATATAACTGGCGGAAATAATTATTTCTGTTGTTACGGTGGCTATCATATGCACTCCATTTATCACCATTTTTTCCTATCATTCTCTCTCCTTCTTCCTCGTGATCAAACAGACAATTTGATACTTCAGATTCTTCATCTTTCACAGGTGAACTCATACCATGTAAATTATTATCTAAAACTTGCATATCTGCCCCCTCTGGCACTACATTTTCTTCATCATTAATACCGCGGTATTTCCTCACAATTAAAAATCTTATTTCTTCTTGTTCATCAACTCTTAATATTCCATTTTCTGCTTCATATTATTCATCATTTTCGTTACTATTATCTTCATCGCTGCACAAATTCAAATTCTCCCCTTCTTCACTGTCGTCAGAGCCATCGCTATCTTCTGAAAAACTCTCAAATTCTTCTCCTTTAATTCCTCTTGGTATAAGCTCATCTGTTAACATACTTTCCTCTTCAGCATAATTTTCCATCTTCTCACAACAATTCTCTTGGTTGTCGTCGTTCTCCACGTCAATTTTAGCCAACTGTCCAACTTCTCCTTCCTGCCAACTATATTCACAACTCCTTGGAACAATATGCGATTCCTCTTCATCTAAACACTTAAGGCATTCCCACCATCTGAGTGGTTCTTCTTTTGTAAAATTTTGCGCATCCTTTCTGGTAATTGATTCTTCACTAGAAGGCATTAGCATATTGCGGCTCATACTATGTATATAATTTTCATCGGTCTTCATCTGTACAATCTCTACTCCACTGTTAATGTCATCGTCCTTCGGATAGGTACTGCTTTTTTGTTTCTTTGGTCCCGTTCCTACTATTCCCGGCAGTAGAAAATGTTATTCGGCGGCAAACCCGAGAAGAATTTATATCGAAGATACGCCGAGACAGACTTATATCTCATATTCCCGATACTGTTCCGACCGCCCCAGTTGCGGCACCAAGTTTCCCATCACTCTTCCTGAATCATGATACCTTCCTTCTTCTTTTCTGTCCATCAAAGCATTGTTGTGATGCCCCCATTGGTGATTTTGCCGTCGGTCCTCATATTCCGTCCTTGTATTTCAACTTGAGTTACCACTGAACTGTTCCTCTCTGTTGTATTCAAAAGCACGTCCTCTATATCTTGCAAAATTCTCCCGTGGTGGCATCTGATTTGATCTATTATTATTTCCAAAGTCGTTTCTTCTTTCGTCCCTTGTCTCACTCCACCGATCCAATCTCTCAACAGCTTCCAGAAAATCTTCTATATTACACCATTGATTTACTATCAACTTCTCCTGCACTGTTCTGGGCAATTTCTGCAACAAAACTTTGACCTTTTCATCGTCCTCTATTGTGTAGTCAAGGTAACGAAGCTCTTTCATCACTTCTTCACAGACATTTTTCATACTCCCATCTCGCCTGCTATAGCAACGGAAGTTCCAGAAATCTCTCTTTACTCTTCTTTGTTTTCTTGATGATCAATATTTGCTCAGAAATAATCGCAAAAATTCTTCATAATCTTCACAATCTTCATTATTCTCACAACTCCACGCAAATACATCTCCTCGCATCATACTTTTGACGTATCTTATTTAATAGGTATCCGACCATTGACATGGCAATCCACTTTTATAAACTCTGACAAATTCCACTGCGTGCATACCTTTTTCAGGATCAAACTTCACTTCTGGTAATTTAAAATGACTGGTGATAATGTTGCCTCCACCCAGACTAGCAACACCTCGCCGTTCTACCTCCTCAACCCTCTGATTCAGCTGGGCTACCTCTTCTCGCACATCTTCGTTGACAAAATTCATCTGGCTAGCTACTTCTGCAATTTTATATGTCACTTCATTGTATTCCTTATCCATGACCATTAACCTGTCTCCTAATCTAGAAATCCTTTTTGTTGCCGTTTCAGTCTTCTCTTTCAACTGTTAAATACCCTTCACACAATCTTACTTTTTTTCATAAATAATTTTAATTTCTCCTTTCATGACTTCCTGCTCTTCCTGTAGCACTCCATAATTTTTCTTCACTTCTTCTTCAACTTTTTGTTGGACTACACAAGCTATACCCAGTCGATTAGCCTCTTCTTACCTTTCAACGTATTCGTAGACCATTGCTACTTCCGTTTCCATACTTGTTTTCACTTCTTTCAATATCTGCCTTAAATTCTCCATCTTCTGGTTGCATCTATCCTCCACTTGCTGAATACGTTCGTCAATTTTTAACATAATATCCTGTCATCATTCTCATTTCTTCGGTAATTTTCTGTTCACCTGATCTAAAATTTTCTATTATCTTCCTTCCCATCTCTTCTGCCTTTTGTTCACTTGATTTAAAATTTTCTGTTATCTTCCTTCCCATTTCTTCCATTAAGGCAAATAGCATCGAAAATTCGCTCCCCTTCTGTGTATGAGCTTCAATTTGTTCATTCCCCAATTCTTTCTCTCGAATATTAGTCTGTCTGTCTGGTACCGGTGTAGACGAAATAGTTGCAATAAGATCTTTTACCTCGATATCACAGATATCGCCACCTCTGACGTTTACTGTAACACTATCTCTGACCAACTGACTGACTCCACTTTGCCCCATACTTTCACAGACTTTAGTAACGCAGTGTTCCTGCGAACAGCTAACTCCACTTCCTCCCATATCTTGATCGACGGTAACTATCCCGGAACTTTCATTTCTCCCATTGGAATTTTCACTCATTTCCCCACCAGAAAATATTTCAGCATCCATTTTAACTATTTCCCCGCACTGTCCTTCCATTATGATGATGAATAAACTAAACAAAATAGCAAAAAAATTCTCACAAATTACTACGCTACCCAATACAGTCCCGCCAAAGCAAAACGACGACACAATATTGGAAATTTTGACACAAAATCATACAACGCAGTATTCATTTAACGCTATATATATATATATATATATATATATATATATATATATATATATATATAAAATGAGCTCAGAAACTCAACCAGACATTACTTACTGTAACACTCTTTGATTGTAATACTGCGACATGTATTCAATAACAATCTCAATATAGCCGTACTGAAAACTTAAAAAAAAAAAAAAAAAAAAAAAAAAAAAAATAGACCTGCACATATATACAAATTGCTTATCAGATACTCAATATGCTTAAATCCCCCATTTTAAATGATGTCAATTATCTTTATTTAATTATCTAAAGGCCATCACAGTATTAATCACTAACTTAAACAACTTTTTAACTACTTTCAAATGCTTTGTTTTACAATCACGTTCTTGCTGACAGTTTCAATAACTTTTTCACTAACTAATTTGATTTCTTATAACATTTTTTTTTATTATTTTACTGTTTTCAAGCAATTTTATTTTTTATTTAGCTGTTATATTCACTGTTCAATCACTTTTCACATTTATCATAATAAAATTTTACGAACATAAAATTACAAAGTTACTATCTCTGCTGTCGTTATTTTGGTGAACTGCAATTCCGTCCCATAAAATATTTTATTCATGTACTTGCCAATTCCCGCGATGTCTTCTTCTGCACGGCTGAACTCTGACTGCTTAATGTTCCACAATCCGTAAAAAACAGTGTGTTAATTTACACTGCAAAATCCAGGATTACAGGGTCACCATTTCTGCGAATGTTCTTTACTTTCGAATATGTATCCTGGCTGGTCTCGCCATTTCTGTGAGGTATCCTCTTTGTACGTCGATAATTAAAGAAATCCTGTTTGGCCTTACTAATCCTTCCAGGTTCTTTTGCAATCTGATCTATAATCGATAGCACGTTCCAGAAGATATGTGTGGCACCAGGATATCGTCTCACACGTTTTTCTGCTATCACCTCACAAATTAAATTTAATTATATGGTCTTCTCTATAAAATCAACTGCCGTTTATTGACACAGCTTAATAAATTCAAATATTTACAGTTCTCGTTGATACAACATAAAATCTCACATATGACAATCATCTGCTTCTCCTTGGCTTAAAAACATAACAACACAAAACATCGAACGGCTACTACCTAGAAAAAAATAATATATTAACTTCAATGATCCTAGCACTAAAAACTTTTTAGACGATATATTTTCCACATTTCTAGCAATTCAAATAAGTGAGATATAACACTTTTATTATTTAGACCTGTAACAGCCTTTAGAAGCAAGGGTGAGCCTATTGTATAGTAAGTATCAAAATTTCTATTCACGTAAAATGCTGCAACATCTCGTATATTGTCCGTATGGAATCAATAATGTAAATTTCGATATTAATTTTATTTTATTTAATGTAAAACTCCTTACTGACGACGCATTGAATTAAAACTTATTTACACACTGCCGTCGATAAACTTACGTATATAGTAAGTATTTTTAATGGAAACACTAATACTATCTTTTCTTCTCTTTACAGCATTACCACTAGTAAACACTAGTGTTTGAAACTACGTGACTAGCGGCGAGACGGAGTAACAGCTGGCTGAGACGCGATTCGTGGAGACAGATGGCAACTGCATCGTGGATCAAATATATACGAGTACCTTTCATTTGTATGTCATTACTTTAATGGATCGATGTATATCATTTGGCTTATCTCCACAGTTCGGGAGTTTCCATAAACTATATAGCTCTATTCTGGACTCCTTGAAGCCCCTTCCCCACCACATAGCCCCTCGTGACTTTTGCATCAACGCCTTCCGCACTCCTCCACTTGGAACGTAAATTATTTCATTCTTGGTTACAGAAGATATTTAGTACTGTTTTCTCCTGTCACTCTACTGTGAATTACACACGGAGGTAATTAAGTGAAGGAAATAAATATTCACGATATTGGGTGTTCTGTACCTTATTTTAACCGTTGCAAATAATATGAATGGAAAAAAGCTAGGTGGCTTGGGCTAAAAACCACACCTCCCCCTAAGTAGCCCAAGGTAGCTTTCAATCCAACCCCTCCTCCCCCCTCCCAGACCGAATCACGTGGTGTATGGGCGGTCCTTTAGGTGTTCAGTTATCTCCACACATAACATGTCCAAATCACAGGTAAGATGGCTATATGTAGATGACTTATGTATATCTATAAAACAAAACAAGTCTGTTACAGAAAAAAATAAAAATGCTAAGCAAATTTCGATACCGCTTTCACCGTTTTAAAACACAGAATCAGGCTTGAATCGTTTGGTATGTCTCATCACTCAATGTTACACAATGCTGGAGAAGTAAGTCATAATTGAACATGCAGCGTGAAACACCAAAGATACCATAGCAACTAGATGTTGGTGCAAACCATGGAGGAAGGAATATATGGAGACGAAATAACGCCAAATCGGCGAAAACTCAAAAAAATCCTCGTCTACTACTGCGCATGTGCGGTGGCCATAGGAACCCCAAAACATCGGGCTGTTTGCAATGTGTATGCTGCTGTGAACATTTTATTTTCTAATGTTTCAAAGTTTTTTTATAATGCCAAGTTATGTTGCATACAGTTGCACAGACAGACAAGATAGGAATAACCTGCAATAACGTTTCGTAACTAAATCACACTGAAATTATTTTTCTTGCAATGTTTGATAGATAACAGCAAGATTAGAGGCTATCGCTATAAATTTAGTCATTGCTCTCAGTAGGATGATATCGTTCTCAAATGTTTGTTGGTGTAGTATAGACAATCAGCTTATGTTACTACTTTGCATCTGAAAGGCTAGCCTTATTGTAAACAAGTGTTGAAAGTCTAATTTAAGTGAATCAAGTTTATATCGCGATACAGTGAATGTGCATGCTTTAGTCCAGTTTCAATTTACACTGAAAGTGTACGATGAAATTAATTGTGATAATTTGTGCTGTGTGAGCTAATAAACTTGATGAAGTAAACGTTGCTATTAACCCGAAATATAGTTCGCGATGTATTTCATGTATTTAGATCCACATAGTTTGATTTTGTAGCGGCCATATAGATGGAAATGTGGGTAGGTTGAAAGGCGGCGTGTACCAGAATGGTAAAAACATTTTATTTATTATTAGTTGTTACTAATTTAATGAACACTATGTTAGTGACACAATGTGTATCGCGATGTAAACCACTCCCATGTAAGCTTCTGACTTTTGATGTATGGTAAGAAGATAAATCCACTGATGTTACTAGCAAAGTTACATAGGCCATTAACAGTACAATATCTTCTGGGTAAGCTTAGAATCAATGAGGTCTTTTGAAGGGTTCAAGTTCTAAACGTTGATTTAACCTAACCTAACCACCCCAATTTGGAGACACCATATCTCGAAAACTAAGCGAGATATGGAAAATATATATTCCTCACTTTCGAGTTATCTTGTCGTGTTTTATAAGAATCTATCATGAAATTTGACCTTAGTGAATTTTTTTTTCTGAATTTCAATCCGAAATTACTCACTTTTGAGACAGTATATCTAGAGAACTAAGCACGATATCAAAACATTTTATACTTCATTTTTTATCTGTGTGGTCGAGTTATATAATAATCCATCGTCAAATTGCGATGCCAAAGTTATCTTATGATTCCCTTGAGGTTTTTGTGCCTTTTACTCGCGTTTCTACGGCCAAGCAATATGGCGGGACTCCCCACCCCACTTCTCTCCATCCGATTTCACTTCAGTGTGTGGTGAAGGTCCCTTGCGTCGTATCCATATATTCCTTCCTACATGGGAGCGACTTATTTTGTAAAAAAAATAACAACTGTTATACCTTCATAATATCGCATTTACATTGTCCTTCCTTAAATTTCGTAGTTTCAGTCTTTAAACCATATAGATGGGCAAATTCAATATAAATGCCACACCAGGAATGAATTATGGAAAAAAAAAATCCTAGTGCTTCTTTTTTACAATCTCTGAACTTTCTAATACAAATCAAACTGTTGATAATGAGCGATGCATAATTGATGGGTTTTAAAATGAAACTAAAATGTTTAAAGCCTTTAGTGTTAGAACTTAAAATAGTTTAAGAAAATAATTCTAGACAATTGTTGATAATTGAAGCTTTTTGTGTGGTTATTTCAAGGAATTCCAGTTTTTAATTTGTATTTGGAACTTTATAATAGAATTATAATTTTAAAATATATTTACTTGTTATTCGATTTCTGGAGCAATGCACTAGGATGGATTATTATTATTTGTGAAAAATTAGCCCATAAAATTTACTCCTGGATTCTCCTGTGTCGGCGACCAGTGTGGTACAGGAGAAATTCAATATAACCTCAACGCCTGCTAAACTGCATAGCCATAATCTTAAAAATTTTAAAAAAGTATTTGACAAAGTGGTGTACAGAAGTTTAATAAATTTGAAAAATGAAAAAACTGACGGCATCCAAAGATAAATTGTTTCGTTTTATATGAAGATTGTTTTTTTTTTTTTTTTTTTTTTTTTTTTTTTTTTTTTTTTTTTAACCATACACTGGCTAATCTGTCAGCCAATTCAATATACTGGAGATAAGAAACAGTAAATTATTCCTGTAAATAGGTGAAATGAATTGAAGGTTAAAAGTATATAGTCCAGTGGTCTGATGTCCACTAAATAAGAAACACCACGCGATTTGCGTTCGCAGGATTCATTTATGTTAGGCAAGAATGGAAAATTAACAAGACTCATAACACCGATCGACAAGGTTTTCTTCAAAAGAATCTGATCCAGTGTGTTTTTTTCATACTGAATTCAGATATGTAGTCAAAATTTTTCCATCGGGTACAGTTTTTTGTGACATCCAGTTTTTAAACTTTTGATTTTAGCATTCTATTTGACCCGTCATAGGAATCTTTACCCTATCTATATCTATATTATTCAAGCTGTATTTAAGTAAATTATGTGTAATAACACACTAAGTACCAAACGTCATGACTGTGCAGGTTTATTCTTGTTTCGACATGCACAGGCCTGTTAATCAGGCATTGTGACGTGCCATTGTTGAGCTGACTGTGAGCTTGATGGCACGAATATCATAAGCGAAATATTTCATTCCTTTTTGTTTAGATGTGTAATGTGTACGTGGTGTTGTAGTGTTTTCTTTTTTCACTACGCCACGAAATCATGCAGATAGTTTCTGCTATATTTGTGTGGAGCTAACATTCAAGTCTCAGAGGCGAAATTTTGAGTTGTGAAAAAGTGTTATGATCTTTACTTTGGCTGTCAAGGGGGTATTTTTGATAAGAAGTAGGCTCCAAATCTATGTTAGACTGTTGACTAGTTGGAAAAATGGTACATATCGTATATCATTTGCAACTTCCATGATTTAGAGGGAACCGAAGATTTATCAAACTAATTCTTATTTTTGTTTAACAAATATTGAAGGAATCACATCAAAATCAAAATATACAGTATCCGAATTTGTTATCTCCTATGAGGCCTGTCTTGCATAGTGAAGATTTTCATGTACCAGCATATGCAGATAAAACCTTAACTAGTTACTCCAATTCTGACCAAGCTCAAACTAAAAATGATTCAGATGATCATGATTGTAAAACATGATCAGAACCATACATTCACAATCAACATGTTCTTAATTACCTGATTCGGGATTTAAACGAGTCTAAACAGCAAGCTGGAGTTTTAACATCTAGACTCAATGGCTGGAATGCTCTCCAAAAAGATGTCAGAATATGTTGTTACCGTAGCAGTCATGGTGATTTTAAAAACTGCTTTTCTGAAGAAAATGGTATTGTGTTTTGCAATGATATATGTTCTGCTTTTGGTAACTCTTGGATACCAATACCGGCCAGATGAGTGGCAATTGTTCATAGACTCATCTGAAGTTTGTTTGATAGCTATACTGCTACAAATTCGCAATGAACTTCCATTTCCTGCCGCGCATGCCGCTGATATGAAAGAGATATATGAAAATAGTTTTAGAAAAAATCCAATACGAAAAATACAAATAGTATACTTGTGGCGACTTAAAGGTAATTGTTTTATTGGTTGGTATGCTGTATGGGGTCACCAGAATTTGCTGTCTTTGTACATATAGGACCATGGAGGAAAGAAATATATGGAGACGAAATACCCCTTATTCTGTGACGCAACATCTAAACTCTCAGCTGATAGTGCACAAGCGCGGTGGCGGCCATATTAGGTTTACCTACATTTAGTTTCTTCAGATTGTGTTTGATGCTATGATTATTTCATATTATAATGTGTTGAAGATTTTTTTATAATGTCATCTTGTGCTGCATACGTTTGCACAAATAGACAAGATAGTAAAGAACCTGGAATATCATTTCATAAGTAAGTTTCATTGTAATTATTGTTCTTGAAGTGTGTAGTGGGTATTGGCGAGTTTGGTGCCTGTCTATAAATATAATGTAATAGCTTTCAATAGGATGACTTTGTTCTCAAATTTTTGTTGGTGTAGTGAAAGAAAATCAGCATACCTTGCTATTTTGCACATAATAGACTAGCATTACCTTTTAACAAGTGTCGAAAATGAGATTTAAAGTGGTGATTTTTACATAGCGATTATGTGAATTTAGTATTTCGCTTTCTTGCGTCACGTTGCAGTTTATACTGACAGTGTATGATGAAATTAAATGTGTTAAATTATGCTACGCAATCTAGGAATTTGATGAACCAAAGGATTTTGTTACCACAAATACAGTTTGCGATTCAAATTCGCGTCTATGGGTATATAGTTGGTTTTCTGTAGCGGCAATTTAATGGAGATTGTCGTTAGGTCTAAATGCAGTCTGTACCAGAAGGTTTTGTTGTTCCATAAGGGACAAAGAATTTATCTATTATTGTTAGTAATTTTATGAGAGCTATGTTAGTGACAAAACGTGTATTCCGAACTACTTCCAACTATTCCCAATTAAGCTTACGATGGATGGTAACAAGATAACTATTTTTATTCTGCTTTAGGCCAAATTTCAACCTAACCACAAGTGATATTAATAAAATTAAATATACATTCTGTATGTCCACTATGTAATTCATTGTGGCTTTGGCAGAATTAATTTTGGTCCAGGCCGCATCCCAACCCAATCCCCTCTATTTGGAGACTATATCCCAAAAACTAAGCAAGATATCGAAACATTTTATTCTTTATTTTTGATTTGTCTCGTCGTGTTACATAAGAATCCATCATCAAATTTGAGTTTTGCGAAATTTTTCTTTTGTATTTCAACTCAAGAAACCTCACTTTGGAGAAAGTATATCTCGAGAACTAGGTGAGATATCAAAAAATTTTATTCTTTATTTTTTTTTTGTCTCGTCTTTTTAAATCAGAATCCATCATCAAATTTGACATTGTCCAATTTTTTCTTCTGAATTTCAACCAAAAACATCTCACATTTGAGACAGAATATCTCGGAAGCTAAGGAAGATATCAAAAACTTTTATTCTTTAGTTTTTATTTGTCTTATGGAGATACACAATAATCGATCACCAGATTGCGGCGTCACGTTTATCCTAGAGTCGCCTTGAGAATTTTGTACATATTCCCCGTGTATGTATGGATAGGTAATATGGCGGCCACGGCTCCCCACTCCTCCTCCGCCCGGCTTCACTTCAATGTGTGGTGAAGGTCCCTTGCGTCGTCTCCATATATTTCTTTCCTCCATGAATGGGACAGCAGATATAAGAAATCTCACTCAGTTATAAAATTTTGTCCTAAATGTGAATCTCTTAACCCTGGCCAGAAAAATTATTCAAAGATCCTAACAGTGAACACTGAAAAAATGTATTTACTTCCGTTGAACATTAAATTAGGACTAAGGAAAATTTTCTAAAGGATACAGATAAAATTTCTGTTGGATTCTTGTTCTTGAAATCGAAATTTTCCAAAGTTGGTGATGCTAAACTGAAGGAAGGAATTTTTACAGTACCACAAAAACTGTTATTAAAAGCTGATGAACATTTTTGAAGGACAGTTAAATTCACTAGAAAAAGCAGACTGGCAGTGTTTCAAAAAGGTATGTGCCAAGTTCCTTGGAAACTATAAAGCAGAAAAATATCGTGATATAGTGGCTGATGTTCTGCATTCTTGTGAAGGTATGGGATGCAATATTTCCTAAAAAATTCACTTCCTGGAATCTCATTTTTCAGAAAATCTTGGGGCTGACAGTGAATGGTATGGTGAGCGATTTCATCAGCAAATTTCTACAATGGAAAACATGTAGCCCACCAAGGCCAGCGAAGTTCTAATATGCCGTATGACTTCTAGTGGACCAAAAGGAAACATGTTCCAGATTCAAAATTTGACTGAAAACCACCATCTACCAGTTTCTAAGATAAAATGAGTAGTATATCATTTAGAGTTAGAGAGTTATTGATTTTATTACAAATTGTAAAAAATCGAATTAACAAAACTAAAAAGATATTTTAACTAAGCTTGAAAAGTAGTTTAATAATATGATGTCCTGTTAAATAAAAAAAAAGATCATTTTTGTAGAAGAGTGTAATTTTTTCACAGATACATTTATTTAAAATGTGTAAACTTTTAGTTACAAATGAAAAACAATTTTTCAACAATCAATTACCATAGATAGAACAATTGGTACTATCATTACTATCTATAAATATCAAAACACAAAATTACTAGCATTATGACAATTGATTCCAATTGTATAAAATGTAATATCCTCGCAATTATATAAACAGTATGGTCCAAGATTTAGAAGTGAAAGTGGAGACATGAAATGAACCGAATCAGTGAAATTACAGTTATAAAGTTAAAAAGAATTTCATTTTAGATCTATGAAAAAAAATATACAATGGACAAATTTGAAACCTACAAAAAATGATCCAACACCACTGATACAATCAATATCATAAACCCTGGCAAATTTCATCTAAATATCGAATCTACCTCACAGCTGGTTGGAAGAGGATTTTTCCTGACTGAATATAATTATGAAATTAATTATAAAATTACTTCTAGAAACTTATAAACATTATGTTCATAACATTAGAAATTACAAATATATTTTCTGTAAAACAACTGCAATGGCAATAAATCTTTGAAATAATATAATTGACACTTTTTTCTAATCTAAAATTTTTCTCATCCTGTCAGAATACAACTGTTATAAAATAATTCTCACATTAATAGTAGATAACTCACAATAATTCTAGAAATTAGAGGAAAATAATTAAAATTAAAAGCAGTATTTCCTGATTCTACTAACAAAATAGTCATGTCAATAAACTTTATCTCAATAATCACAGCCACTTTGACACAGGTTAAAACGAGAAAATTCCTTTAAAGACATTAGGTTTACATTTTTCCAGTAATGATGGAGGAGGAAAAAGTAAAACACAGCAAATCCTTAAGCTCCCTTAGTTCTTCCAGAATATAAAAGATTTTAGTGTTTACATGAAAATATAAGTATACCTGAGAGAACCGTTGATTTTTAAAAACATCATGACATATTCGACATTCTCAGTTAAGCAAATAAATAAACACATTAATTTTTAATATTTGCCAAAGTGTGAAAACGATTTCAAGGAAACTGCCATTTTTCTGAATCTCCTCAGATGTATTTTTATTGAACAAAACACATAAAAGTTTTTCCACTACTCTTGTGTGAATGCGGAGGTACTTTATAACCAGTAACTGCATAATATCTTTAAACCCATAAAAGGATTTCCATAAACGTCACAAGAAAACGATATACACTGAATTAAATCTCTTATGCTGTTTAAGCACCTCAGATGCGAAAGTTTTACACAAACATTACATGTGAATTAGCACTACCTCAAATAACTCATTTTATTATTATTATTATTATTTCTAAACACTATCACGATCGTAATAAAAACGATGGTTCCAGAATAAAACTTGTAAGAGAGCGTCTATGAAGTAACTGCATGACTTGGCCATGGATTTTGAGGGTTTTTATAGAAACTTTCACTGGGCTATGGAGGGCGGGAGAAGGTTCTAAACCGAGCTACATAGTTCCTTATTTCGTTAAAAAGGGAACACAATATGCTGCCGATATTTACATCAATTATCTCTATTCTTTAGATATCTATATACCGACATTGCTGTGTGGGTGATTTCATAGATTCTGATTACAAAGCATTATCTCATTTGAACTAATGAGTTAAACATCTTGCAGACATAAAAGGGAATGTAAAAGTTAGGAATACTGATAATATGCTTCTCAGATAACATTACAAAACTTATTGTAGAATTGTAAACAAAGTAATAAAAGAATCTAAACATTTGGCCATAAACAATGAGATTAGTAGTTCAGATAATAACATAAAAAGTGTTTGGAACATTATTAAAAGGGAAACAACTGTATTATCCCTTGAACATAAACCTATATCTATAAGCGTTAATGATAAACTTGCAAATAACATCTCTTATGTAGGAAGTGCTTTCAATAACTACTTCTTAACAGTTGCTGAAAAAATAAAAGGAAAATATATTGGGAATATGGATGCTATAGTAATACTTAAATCCTTGTCACCAAAAACAGCACCTATGTTTCCATTTTCCACCAGTAAAAATGAAATAGAAAAAATTATTAACCAGAAAGTTAGTATATTTTGCATATTTTCATTCCCTGCTCACTTATGGCATCTCATTCTGGGGAAACTCATCACAAACAAAGAGAGTATTTAAATTGCAGAAGCCAGCTGTAAGAACTACTTGTGAAGCAAGCCCACAGACGTCGTGCAGAAATCTATTTAAAAACTTGGATGCACTAACAATGCCAGCAGAGTATGTATACTCCATACTATCATTTGTAGTGGAAAATCCTGAACACTTCAATCTTAATGCTGATATACTTAGCCACAATACTAGGAACAAATATAATATTCACAAGGATTACAAATCACTGTCAATTGTACAGAAAGGGTTAACATTTACTGGAGCTTCCTTATTCAATGTCTTACCAACAGAAATTAAATGTTATCTACACAAACCCAACTACTTTAAATCCAAACTGAAAGAGTTTCTGCTTCAGAACCCATTTTACTCTGTGAAAGAATTTTCTTCTTGGAATTTGGTAACTAAGAATGACTGATAAAATAGTATATTTGGTGTATGGAAGGGGAAAGTGACAAAGTTGTCCACAATTACTAAAATGATATATGGTATTTCTTTCTGTTGAAACTTTTGACAAATGAAATAATTACACTGTTTACAAAATTTCACTCATATATAGTAACTAACAAGGGATGGCATGCACTAAAAAACTGCTGTGAAAAATTATGATACTACAGGTTTTTAAGTAATTGACTGCTTAGGAGTTGTTGGTATTATAATTGATATTGTCAAGAGGTGTGTGTACTGTTCCATATAAATAGCAACTAACATGATTTAACATGTAGTTGTAAATTACAGTGAAACTTATCATGGTAAATGGTTGGTAAGAAAATAACTGGTTGTTAGATGCTGGTAACAAGTGTATACACTGTTCCACATAATACGTATTAATTAACTCGGGATTGTATTTATAGATTACAGGAGATATTGGTTATACTAATGGATTGTAGCTAACTTGTTGCCAATATATAATAATATTATCAATTATATAGTAACATTGACATTACTAATAAGTGTATGTACTGTTCCATATCCCTAAGATTATTCTCACATGGGATCAAAGTGAACATATCTATCTATCTATCTATCTATGAATATAGATTGGCGTATAAGGTGCCTTAAATGTTAACAACATGGTACCCAGATATAATTCACTTGTATATGCCACACAGTATACTAAATGCCGCAGAAGGATCATATTGTTTTCATGTGTGGAAAAAGAGCAGTTTTGATTCGATTTACATGCATATCACCAAACACATCGGTAATAAAACGATTCTTAATTAATCCTATTAAGGGAATTTCAGTGCATCATTAATTAAATTGTTCACTGAAGTGTTATTTAAAATTAAGAATATTATGTTAAAGAGTGTTGTAGTGTAAATATTATGAGGCTTATTTATATTAGAAATGTTTCTTAGCAAGTTTGTA
The DNA here is from genome assembly GCA_031002005.1 of Vandiemenella viatica. NCBI lineage: Eukaryota > Metazoa > Arthropoda > Insecta > Orthoptera > Morabidae > Vandiemenella > Vandiemenella viatica. The sequence goes on along the minus strand of JARYHS010005557.1, from coordinate 7,583,986 downwards.
ACTAAAACAGCGTCAGTGAGATATGGAAATCTCTTGAGCAGAACCAGGAATCATTCTACAAAAATGTGGAGAGAAAATTAATGAAACCACAGAAAGAGAAAAAAAAGACAATCTACCTATTTTTATTTCAAAACAGCAGTTAGAATTTCTTCTATTTCATCAATTAATAAACACTGATGAGATGATTAGTATGGTTTTAGTAACACCTCAGGAAGTAAAGGATTCCTAACTGTACATCACAAATAGATTTTCTCAATAACTAAGTAGCTTTTGTTACCATTTTATACAGAGTATTCTAAAATATACAAAGGAAGATAAAGCAAGAATACTTATAAAGATACACATAAAAAAACATAAAATATTTTGTGAAATTAGTAGGGAAAGCAATCTATACTCTACAAAAGGGCAGGGAATGTGGGTGCCAAGGCAAAAGCCATGTCACGCTACAACAATGATTTTAAAATTTCAAAAGAAACCATAATTGATTCATACAGTTTTGTGTGTAATGACAAATAATAATATTAGATCCTTTCACAGAATTTATGCAACACTTTAAACAATGCATAATCCATCATGAATGTATATTGCAATAGTTTTCAAGAATCCTACATTGTGTAAAAATAAAACAAGAAAAAGAGCATTAACTCAAATGAATATGCTGGTGGCGCTTAAGATTCCCAGACTGTGTGAATGATTTTCCACAAACATCACAACAAAATGGGCGTTCACCCAAATGAATCCGCTGATGAATTTTTAGCTGCCCAGACCATGTAAAAGATTTTCCACAAACATCACAAGAAAACTGACCTTCGCCAGAATGAATCCCTTGATGAGTTTTAAGATGGCCTAGTTGTGTAAATAATTTTCCACAAATGTCACAAGAAAATGGACGTTTACCCAAATGAATCCGCTGATGGCTTTTAAGATGCCCAGACTGTGTAAATGATTTTCCACAACCGTCACAAGAATATGGTCGTTCGCCCAAATGACTCCGCTCATGAATTTTGAGATTCCCAGACTGTGTAAATGATTTTCCACAAACGACACAAGAAAATGGGCGTTCACCCAAATGAATCCGCCGATGAATTTTAAGGTCCACATTATGTATAAAAGACTTTGTACATAAGTCACAAGAAAATTGGCGTTCATCCAAATGAGTCTGCTGATGTCTTTTAAAATGTGAAGATTCCATAAAAGATTTTCCACAAACGTCACAAGAAAATTGGCGGTCACCCAAATGAATTCGCTGATGAGTTGTAAGATTCCCAGACTGTGTAAATGTTTTTCCACAAACGCCACATGAAAATGGACGTTCACCCAAATGAATGCGCCGATGAATTTTAAGGTCCACAGACTGTATAAATGATTTTGCACAAACCTCACAAGAAAATTGGCGTTCCCCTAAATGAACCCGCTTATGTCTTCTAAAGTTCCGGGACTTTGTAAATATTTTTTTACAAATATCGCAAGATAACATGTGGTCACTCAAATAAATTCTCTGCTTATATTTATGATTATTTTTAACACAGCAGGACGACATACATGATGTCTCATGTAATTTGTGAAAAGATGAAAGTTCATTTGAATTATTTTTTATATAGTTTTGTTTGATTCCAAAGTTCTTACTAAAACTGTAGGTATTAACTGGTTCCTCCTGTGTTCTGTTGGTTTGAAACTCAGCGCTAGAAAGTTGCTGTTCGCAAATATAACAGATTTTTCCACTGTCACAATAAACCCTAGAAAAAGGAAAACTGGCATATTATTATTATACTAGAGAAGTAAGTTATTTCTCAACACTTATGTATCATTCTGGTGTTTCAAGTAGTGGACTATATTTTAATATTTAATTTATTTTTAAAAGTAGTAGTATACTTATGTTTTTCAGTATTCTAAGTTTATTAGCAGTGAACGCCATAATATGAATACCTTACCATTTGTAAAATGAGGGACTAAAACCGAATTACAAGATATTATTGTAGTATAAACCCTAGAATAATACTGCAGTAAGATACTGAAAATAGTAACAACAAAATGTAAATCAAATACTTATAATATTAAAACTGTGATAAAGTAGTGCATATTTTTAAAACCTAAAATTAATAAATTAAGAATTTAATTTATCATAATTAACCTCAGAGTAACACACCTAGTTAAATAGAGAACATAATGACACAATAATTCAAATCTGAATTAATTTCTCACAGAAATTACATTCCCAAAATTGACAAATAATTACTTTTTCGAAAAAAATAATTTTAAGACATATAGAGACAGTAATTAGGTTTTCCATGAAGGTCACTTCAAATTACATATTAAATAGAAGTGATTAAAGTCAGTAACAAAGGAATAATCAAAATAAACTAAAAATTAAGATATTCAGTTATCTTATTTTGTATCCAGATCATATTTCGAAAATAACCACCAAACAAAAATTTTGCTTACTTTTTTTATTATATATAGGCATTATGGAATTTTAAACGAGATTTTAAACGATTTTAGTTGGTTTAAATGCATAGCTTATAACAGTAAATACATCATCATTACAAGAAAGCTGTACAGGAATGTATCAGTACAAATTATAGTGGGAGATCACTTGAATAAACCAACATAATAACAGGTATACACAGTGGTCTATATTGTTTCCTACAGTCTTTAATTTGTAATCTGAAGCCGTTTTTCAGAATATCTAGTGAATACCTAGCAAGAAGCTGATAAACAAAACAAGATAAATGGTGAACAGGTCTACAGTTGACACTACGCTCTTTGTATAAATCTCATAAGATCTTCAGTTTACTCTAGCAATCATTAACACAATCTTCAAAAGCATTATAAAACCAGCATAGGCAGTGATGGCATCAGAAGGACAAATTCAAATAGTCTGGAAGCTGATTGAAGAAAAATGGGAATTCTACAATGGAAGTAACGATCATTTATCTAAAACATCAATCCAAAAGCCCTTAACATATTGTGTAAAGTCAAGACTACGACACGGCACTTGCCAGAGAATATTGTGTGCAGTCAGTATCAGTGCATGGCGTCATTAATTCACTAAGCGGTTGTAGGTTTTCCATACATTGCTTTACAGCCAAAGTGAACAAGCCACGACCATTTGAAAACGCAGGATAGAAGCGAATACTGACCAAATTTGCGAAATGGTAAGTAAGGAGTTATATAGCTTATTACTGAAGATAAATTGCAGGAAATAGCGAACAATGACGGAGAATTTGCTTGTTGGACAGGCTCCATCAATGACGTGACATCCACATTGCTTAATAAGTTCAACAGACAAGATGGAGAACTACGATCTAAGGAGATGGTGCAAGAAGAATAAAATTCATATAAGAAAGTTCCAACATCAATCACACTTTCTCAGCAAATATTAGATATTTCAATCACAAGTGCATTCTATGGAAAGATGAAAAGTTTTTGGTCTTGCAGTGAAAGAATATTACTTTTTATTAAAAAGGCATTATATATCCAGATCCCCTTTATTTCAAAGTTTTATATTTAACAATTTTCCAATACATGGATTCAGTCCATGAAGTGCGATTCTGGTTGGTCTAAAAAATATCCACACATGTCTCCTATCGCTTGATTTAATTCGATATATGTTCCATCCATAAAATGTTTGGCCTTACAAACATGTGACAGAAAAAGCAAAACCCGTTGTATAGAATGGATATAGACAAAATTCGTAATTCAATGGCAGGTCCTGGAAATTTATCATTTGCAAAGCAAGTAATAATTCATGATAATTTCAATGCAGTTGGTGCATAGTATTGGTGTTATAATTTAATCCTTTACAAGATAATGAATACTTGATAATATCCTTTTTATCCAAATAAACATTCTCCATTACCATTCAGAGAGATGCAATCGATTTCTTCTTCTTTTTTAGTTGTTCTACTGTACCCACTATATGTCCATTAGTTCTACCATAAACATTATAAGTAAATGTAGAGCTAATCCCCTAAATAATATGAAAATAAATCATAAAAAATTGATACATATAAATATTTAAAATTTTTGCTAAAATTAAATTTTATCTAAAGAAACTAGATATTTTAAATGACAAATGATATATCACCACTAAATATAAATAAAAATACAACATTAACTTTTATTTATATTTAAATCAATTCAAATCAAGAATAGTAAATAAAAATATATATTTTGATCTACCCTGATACAAAAGGTACAATAAATAAAATAAACTTTTATATAAACAAATTAATCCAATTCCTTTACTAATAAACTATAATTAATAATATTATTTCTATAAGTATACTTTAACCAAATTAAATAAAATTGTTTTTACTGTAAATAATAAATACAAAAAAATCAAATAATATTTTTATTTTAAGATGTCTTGAATTGCACAAGATTAAATTCATTGTAAGTGAAATATGAAACTATCATCATATTATTCTTACTAGGTACACTTTCCAGTACACCTACTATGTTACGACTTATCTCATCAATATAACGAGAGTGACGGGCGATGTGTATACATTTTAGAGCTTAAATCATATCAATTAAATTATTAATATTACTTTTAAATCCACCTTCAAATAAAAATTAAATAATATTATTTGTATAATTAAATTTATTGTAATCAATCTCTCCTTTATTATAAGCTGTATCTTGACCTAAAATATAATTATAACACTGGAATGATATTGATGTAGGATTGTGCAAGATAAGAGTGATAGAATTTTTCAGCGGCAGCCAAGAATAATGATAAAGTGTGTACATGTATTTTCCAACCAGCTTCTGTTTAATATAATCTTATCTGAAAGATAATGACCATTTTTCCCTATTTTATAATTATATTATGATAACTTAGTCACTTAAGTGCAATTTAACATTAGTTTTATTTCATCGATGATGTTATGGATTTTTTAATATTGTTGCTATATCTAACTAGGTAAACAGTACATGATAGATTCAGGATGTATTTTTAATTGCAAGATAATGTATACATAAAAAACAATCAAAATAACTGAGGAAATAATATGATTTATATAGACTTCACTTGTTCATGCCTTTGTGGCTACGTCCCCTACTTATACCTAATATATCACTGGATTTCGGATTTCAAATTTTTCAGACTATGAATTATATTCATCTGAACTTTAACAACAAGTTTTTCAAATATGTAACTGCCTCAACTACAAGATGAAAACTCTACTACTAATATATGCCTGAAATCAAATATTAATATAAGGTCATAGTTCTATACTCCTCATAACATATTCTCAAACCATATTCACCCATTACCTATCCAGGCACTAATGACACATTCATGCTAAGTAAATACACTAGACTTTTTACTAGCCATCTACCTACCCTACCAACTCTGAAATAATAATAACAATGATCTAGTACCCATATTATGTCATCTTTACTAGTAATGACCTTGCCAAGAAATTAATTAAATTCCATGAATTTCAAACTATATTTTGTTGAAAAATAATTAAATTAACATGTTCGATTTAAAAAAATAAAAATTCGCTCTTACACAAAGAAAGAGGTATTAATAAAAACTTCATTTTCCAGTTATAAATTTGAAAAGACCAACCCAACTGAAAATCACAATACCTATAAATTAATTCTTAGTTATCAAGTTAGTTAGCCATTTCTGCCATATGACACTATCTAGAAACCAAACAAGCTTGCTTTGTATTATTATAGCTCCCTTAATAATTACAACCCCAACTGATCAGATAACTGTATAAATGTTAGGTACAGCATAAACATCAACATCTAAACTGATGAAACTAAAAATAAGCTTACATAGCCAGTATTAGTGCAAAAATTTAGATAACAAGAAATAATCAGAATTAAGCAACAAAATAACTGCAGCATCAATAGAAAGTAATAAGGATTATCTTACCTTTTTTGTGTAATCTTGCTGCAGTTTTTATGAAACTGGAGTTTCGTCAAATGTTTGAATATTTTGGAGCAGTATGTACAAACATATAAGGGACCTGAAACAGCTGAGGTGTGGCTGAACACATGTTTTCTTAGGGAGCACCAAGATGAAAAAGTGTCTGCACAGAATACACAAGCAAGTTCAACTAATGATTGCTGTTTAAAAATAATGTTATTGCACTCTTGCACATTGTGGTCACACAACCTTGAAAGACTAAGAAACACCTGACCACAGTTATGGCAAATATGCAATGGTGTATTTACACATAAGGCATGACTAAAGACATGGCCTGTTATTAAGTCCCTTGTGGTGAAATTCTGAAGACATGTGACACATGCGTACTGTGATGGCCTGCCTAGAGACATAATTCTCTCACTAATTACACTGATATTACTCAATACCACCAAAACGCTACAGCCAAGTCATAACTTCTTCACCAAACTAACAATATGCTGGCACCACTAAAAAATATGTTTTCCTGCAGCTTAAGCTTTTATCTGTAAAGAAAATGAGAATTATTTTTTTCAGTATGTTTACTATAAATCATACAAAGACAATTACATGGAGACATTGTAACATTGCAGATATATATATTATATATATTATATAAAAATGATAAAAGTATTAAAATTCTATGCTCAGTAAAGAGATCATTTATGGAGGCTACAAATAAAACTAAGATAATTCAACCAACTCATTTGTCAAAAGAATAGCTCAGCAGAGGTACAGTGTGATTCATTACATAAACAAATGATGTAACAAGTGAGTTTTTAAAGGGAGTAGCTGGCTACAAATTATCCAGTGAAAGCTTGTTATTAAATATTATTACCAGTATGGAATAGGAAACACAGGGTGGCAGAAAGTGAAATGTGATCTTGTTTAGAGCACTTGTATTGGATGGTGCACTGTGGCCTAGCTCAGCTGGCACAATGGGAAACAAAACATTTAGAATACAATCAAAAATACTGCAGACTCATTGTAATGACTCATGAGGCAAGTTCATATTGCTATCAGTATGAACCCTACAGCAAAGTCACCTCAGGAAATAAAAAGAAATCAGACAAACATCATCGCCATTCTGTTTCAAACATGATGGAAGTAAATATAGAGCACTATAACCTGCCACTATGACGAGGTCAAATGCCACCATGAACGTTAAATGGTAGTACAAGAAAAAAGAAGACAGTAACTGGTGGGTATACACTCACTGTGACACATAAAAAAGTGAAACTAGATCTTTTTTTTATTTATGCTTGATTTTACTAAAGCATTAATTAGTCTCTTCCATCCTGTAGACAAATTTATAACTTCATATACATTAGCAAAACTTTAACTGTACTTCAACTAAATAAGGACCCCAAGATATTCAAGAAAATAACTGCAGACAACTATAAACTGGAGGCTTCAGTAGTTTTGAAACAGATTGCTATTGGACAATCACAATTACATAAAGACAAAACAAGATAGAAAACACGGTAATTACAGAACAGTAAAGCAAATGACATCCCAGTGATAGATTTCACTCCCTGAAACACAGACTACAACAAAACATAATGTGCTGCCTGGTAAATGAAAGAAAGTCTTGGTTTTTTAATGTAAACATTTCCACATCGAAGCATTATACTGCAAAATATTTTTTAAAAAACTAATTCAACATACCAAAATTCTTCAAAATAACGTTTGTATATAGTGTATACATATACTGACGATATGTTTCAGTAAACTTACGGCGTACTTGATTATAACTGAAGTTACACTTGTTAAGAACGAAAATGAGCTGATTTAAGATAATACAATCGCAATCCCACAACCAATATACACTTTTTAATTAAATAATGAGGAACCTCAGCGAACTTTTTATACCCGAATGGTAATAAGCAATACAAGTACTGCAAGCCTCAAGAAACACTAGAAAGATAAGAACATACGGGATTACTGGAGAACGCGATACCGGTAGAACTACTTTCCGCCGCGCAAAACAATGACGTCATAACATGGCGCCTATGACGTAAACACCATCCAACGCAGCAACAAATGTAACTAACGGGACAGCACGGGAACTATGGGGTTATCTGGGCGGGGAACAAAAACAGTCAATATATTAACCAATATAAAAGGTAAAAACCAAAAAATGGTATCGTCATCTCCAATAAACCCCCACCCGCCCAACTGTATAACACGATACCACAATCTTGAAATCAAACATCACTTGAAAACTAAATTAGAACACATGCAATCTAATAAAATTTTACACCAAAATCATGATATCCTAAGCACTTTCAAACCTTCCGTTCCATTGGAAACGCGATTCCGCTACATCAACATTAAATAACATACTTGTAATACTTCTACACACGAATTATCATCAAAGAATAATTACTTTATAATAAACCCTAAACCATTTTTTCCGACTGCAAAATTACGCACGAATAAAACGTACACCAATACAAAACAGATAAATCTACTTCGTAAATAATTAATAAATAAATCTTCCGTTAGACCATTATAAAATAATAATGCCAAATCCTAGAACAATTAAGATGTCCAATAATACCAAACTTTCTTCCGCCAGAAAAATTAAAAATTCGCGAAAACGTTGTCGCAAGAAACGAACGAGAAAAAAATTACCAATTCACTAAACAAAAAACGTATTAACTTTTACAAACACATGAACACTTACCGTATCAGTAGCCAACTAACCTTACTAATTAAAAAACAAAAAAGCAACTACAACACATAACCCACAATGTCTCATTAACCACCGACACTTATATCAAAACACTCACCAACATAAAATACCCCACAATCCACGACTAAAACTTCCCACAAACACAAGACCGAAAACACACCAATAACTATAAAGAACCAACTACAATCATACACTTTCACTACATTCATCCTAAATACACAAACAATGTCTCTTCAATCACATAACGGAAACCCATTTGCAAAATCTTCAACACCAATACCATCGATTCACAATTCTACCACCCAACACAAGTCACGACACAACACTCCATCATAACATAAACACATCCGCAATCCGACCAAACACTGACCGCCTATAAATACCCTCAATATGTATCGACATCCAAAATATATCGAAAATCTCAGATCGAATTGCTCCGCGCAGACACAATGTTATTGTACCGGAATCGTTCAAACCTGCGCGCTGAATACTTACGTGACATATAGCTAGCTGTGACGTCAGCACTCCGCGCAGACACAATGTTATTGTACCGGAATCGCGATCTCCAGTACACCCACAACAACAACAGGAAAAGCCGTTCAAACCTGCGCGCTGAATACTTACGTGACATATAGCTAGCTGTGACGTCAGCACTCCGCGCAGACACAATGTTATTGTACCGGAATCGCGATCTCCAGTACACCCACAACAACAACAGGAAAAGCCGTTCAAACCTGCGCGCTGAATACTTACGTGACATATAGCTAGCTGTGACGTCAGCACTCCGCGCAGACACAATGTTATTGTACCGGAATCGCGATCTCCAGTACACCCACAACAACAACAGGAAAAGCCGTTCAAACCTGCGCGCTGAATACTTACGTGACATATAGCTAGCTGTGACGTCAGCACTCCGCGCAGACACAATGTTATTGTACCGGAATCGCGATCTCCAGTACACCCACAACAACAACAGGAAAAGCCGTTCAAACCTGCGCGCTGAATACTTACGTGACATATAGCTAGCTGTGACGTCAGCACTCCGCGCAGACACAATGTTATTGTACCGGAATCGCGATCTCCAGTACACCCACAACAACAACAGGAAAAGCCGTTCAAACCTGCGCGCTGAATACTTACGTGACATATAGCTAGCTGTGACGTCAGCACTCCGCGCAGACACAATGTTATTGTACCGGAATCGCGATCTCCAGTACACCCACAACAAAACAGGAAAAGCCGTTCAAACCTGCGCGCTGAATACTTACGTGACATATAGCTAGCTGTGACGTCAGCACTCCGCGCAGACACAATGTTATTGTACCGGAATCGCGATCTCCAGTACACCCACAACAACAACAGGAAAAGCCGTTCAAACCTGCGCGCTGAATACTTACGTGACATATAGCTAGCTGTGACGTCAGCACTCCGCGCAGACACAATGTTATTGTACCGGAATCGCGATCTCCAGTACACCCACAACAACAACAGGAAAAGCCGTTCAAACCTGCGCGCTGAATACTTACGTGACATATAGCTAGCTGTGACGTCAGCACTCCGCGCAGACACAATGTTATTGTACCGGAATCGCGATCTCCAGTACACCCACAACAACAACAGGAAAAGCCGTTCAAACCTGCGCGCTGAATACTTACGTGACATATAGCTAGCTGTGACGTCAGCACTCCGCGCAGACACAATGTTATTGTACCGGAATCGCGATCTCCAGTACACCCACAACAACAACAGGAAAAGCCGTTCAAACCTGCGCGCTGAATACTTACGTGACATATAGCTAGCTGTGACGTCAGCACTCCGCGCAGACACAATGTTATTGTACCGGAATCGCGATCTCCAGTACACCCACAACAACAACAGGAAAAGCCGTTCAAACCTGCGCGCTGAATACTTACGTGACATATAGCTAGCTGTGACGTCAGCACTCCGCGCAGACACAATGTTATTGTACCGGAATCGCGATCTCCAGTACACCCACAACAACAACAGGAAAAGCCGTTCAAACCTGCGCGCTGAATACTTACGTGACATATAGCTAGCTGTGACGTCAGCACTCCGCGCAGACACAATGTTATTGTACCGGAATCGCGATCTCCAGTACACCCACAACAACAACAGGAAAAGCCGTTCAAACCTGCGCGCTGAATACTTACGTGACATATAGCTAGCTGTGACGTCAGCACTCCGCGCAGACACAATGTTATTGTACCGGAATCGCGATCTCCAGTACACCCACAACAACAACAGGAAAAGCCGTTCAAACCTGCGCGCTGAATACTTACGTGACATATAGCTAGCTGTGACGTCAGCACTCCGCGCAGACACAATGTTATTGTACCGGAATCGCGATCTCCAGTACACCCAACATACCTTCTGGTTAACGAGTGTTACATTTATTGCCTCCACATCACTTCAAGTACTCGTCTTTACACCACACTGTATGATACCAGAACAAACACACAAGCTTCCACCATGAACCAGCTGATACGAAAAAAAAAAAAAAAAACAAATGCAAAGACACTGCACATTAAAGACAATAAATTCCACTCTTGATTTACTGTTTGAATTGTGGCACACCACAATTTTTCATTTATTTCTTGCTGATTCATATTTCAGTCGCCACGTTTTAAAGATACAAAAGTCATAAACGAATGCAGAATTTAAGCGTAATACTTAATATGGAGTATGGATACTCTTATATAAAACCTTTAATTTTCCTTGTTTCCATAGAGATTGTACTTTTAACTGGATTGTACATGTCTTTTATTTACTAAGGCTGTTTAGTGTAACTACATTTACAACTTGTAGAATTGCAACAAAGGGTGATTTCGGTGTAATTAAGTTTGTTTGTTTTGAATCTGTTACTTCAACCCATGCGGATGATATAGTCACAGCTTAAAAGCGATTAATAGGAATTATGTGTGAGGAAGAACTTATGGGACCTATACAGGGAATGAGTGCTCTTGGAATTGGTAGCATAGCATATACAGACATTAGTATCCTTGTATTCACCAGGTATGTCCTGTTTTTAATGATTACAGGATGGAGGATGAATTGCTTATTTGTGCAAATCCCTCGCCATAGACTTCATAATAAGCTCAGTTAGGCAGGTGGTAGCGACGGGATTCAAGGACAGTCATTTTTTAACGATAGTGAAGGGATGTACCAAAGTAGTGAGGGAAGCTGGCTTCTCAAATTTGTTTGGACGATTGCTTGAATATGGCGTCTGTAGTGCGGCAACCACTTTTAGTTTAATTTAGATGCAATGGATAGAACAATCAATTTCCCTAAACATCAATTTTGCCCCTCTCCTTTACTCACCTGCTTTTGTCCTTTACCTATTTCAAACTTAAATTTATTCAGCGATTTTGGTAAACTAATCATCATTACTCTTGTTATCCCTGACACCCTTATCTAAAGAAACCTGCACCCTTGTGCATGAAATTGAGTGCCAGCTTATGACCATGGTCATCTTTTCCCTTCCATGATTTACTTTTAATTGTTACACTTATATCTTTCCACGCCTCATCACCAATATCCGCCTTGTCCACTCCCATGACTCTTTCTTCCCACTCTTCCAATGAATCCCATCCCAGCTCTTTTATGATCTTGGCAATTGATTGTGTTCTGCAGAAATTTCCAGATACAAATCTAGCAGCCTCTAACTCCTCTAACTCTAACTCCTGTATTTGATACCCAAAATGTTGGTCCCATACTTCTCCACTATATTCAAGCAATGGTCTGACTAAAATATTTGTAACCTAACTCCTTTACTTTTATTGTACATCCCCTCATCACTCTCTTCAACAACTACAGGATTTTGAAGCCTTTTCTTACTACCTGTCTAATTTTTCATGCCCAGTTGAGTTTGTTATTAAATTTTATGCCATGATATTTATCTTTCAGGTCTTCAACAAGTAATTATTTCCCCATCTTATGGTCATAACCAATCATTAGTTTTTTTATCTGCGTACTTAATAAGCTAACAATTCTTTGAATTTATCTTTATCCCATGTTTACCAATCCAACTAGATATCCTCTCCAGATCACTCTGCAACTGTTTACTGTCGTCTACCATTTTGATTCTTTTATGTAGGATTATGAGATATGTAAACAATCTAACTGTTGATAGTAAGCAATCAACACAATTATTCATTAGAATAATTGATAGCAACGTTCCCAATACGCTACACTGTGTAACTCCCATTTTCACTTCCGTTTCTTGTGATACTGTATTTCCTACCCCAAATTTTTCTACCCACAAAATCACTATCTAATCCTCTCCAATAGTTTCTACCTTATTTACCATCACTCTGTCAAAGGCCTTTGAAAGGTCTAAAGCACAATATCAATTTGGCCTCCCTTGTCGATTTCATAAGAAATATCTTATATTTATCCTACTAACTAAAGTTCGTTTGAATATGATTGCCTAAAGCAATGTTACCGACTTTAAAACCACTTACGCTCCTCACATACACTTCTGATGTGGTTGCACATCAATCTCTCCATTAATTTACCTACCACTGATGTCAGACTGATTGGCCTGTAATTTTCGACCCTATTTCTCACCCCTCCTTAGTGAACCTACACTACTATCGCACATTTCCCGTCCTCTAGTTAGCAGCAGGTATACAAATTCAATTTAAAAAAAAATTCAAGATAGGATAGAATGTCACTTCTTGCTATCCTTAAGACATCTGTAGTAATATTATCTACACCAGCCTCTTTAAGTTATTTTTTTCTCAATTTTCTTAGTTCCTTCATGATATCTCAATTATTGTTATTGCAGACCTCAGATAATTGTTAAAAGTAACAACAGATGAGTAGTGTTTGGCATTTGTACTTAAAGAGCAGCTTGAGATTGTGTTAGGAACATTATGTATCAGGGGCTGCGTTTCGTGTTCGGTCCGGGTGGGCAGTCAGGAAATTACAGCGGGGGGGGGGGGGAGAGAAGATTCCCTTGAAAATATTATTTGTTATCATACCAAAAATAATAATAGTGATAATTGTCATACAAACATATTCATAAGATAAATTAATTCAGATATAAACTATTCAACATTAATTACAAAACGCAAAAACTGTACTGCGCTTTGCTTGTTTGGAAATGAACCGATTAACCAATTTTACCAAATCTTGTTCATCTGTCAGATTACCATATACATATAGCATTGCGATATAATTGAGACTGTCTTGAAACATTGTCGATCCTGAGTATGTCTTGAGTAGGTGTACGACGAAAACTCCACTCATTCGTACAGAACGACCCAGTAATCGTGACTAGTCCAACGAAGTGCACCTACTCTGGTATGAGTCTTCCAGGCTGTTTGCACTTTTGTGAAAAATCTACAACCATTCTCATATTTTTTTTGCCTTCTCATCTCGTATCTCAAGTTGCAAAACTCTATCATTCAGAAATCTTTCTTAGTAATAATTATGATTATAGAAATATACAATTATTTCAATATTTGCAGTCTGTCCCAAAGCGAATCATTCTAATGATTTTAAGAAGCAGATGGAATAGTTGTGGCATCACCGCGTTGTGGGTGACGGTTAACGCTCTGACCTCGCATTTTGGAGGACGCCGGTTCGAATCCCCGTCCGGAAATCTAGATTTGGGTTTCCTTAGTTTCCTCAAAGCACTCAATACGAATGCCGAGATGCTTCCTTCAAAAGACCATGGCCGAATTCCTTCGCGTTCCTTGTCCCCAGTCCCATACCGCCTCTAATGATCTGAACGTCGACGAGCGTAAAGCCATAAAAAATCTCCGTGTGAGAGGCTAATAGCGACAAAAATCGCCCCTTGTGACGGAGCCTCAAGCAACTTTCACGCTGACGGTTTTAGATGTACGACATTTTACTGTAGCATTCTTGCTTTAACGCACAACGAATGTTTGCCGATGATCGATAATATGCTTAGCTGGTGTGGTATCTTATTATTTATTTCTCTTATTTCTATCCTTTATGCTCCCTCAGTCGCTCTCAAACTCCGGGTGAGTAAAATACCCACCCGAAATTTCCCGGGTGGGTACTGCTTACCCACCATACCCTCATTACCAGCCGGCCCTGATTGGTACCCCTGCGTTTATCCTTCTCCCTCCCTCCCTCCCCTACCACTGCTGCCTTCATGTGTATTGAATATATTGTAAATTAATTTGACTGTTAGACTGGATCTATAATCACTTTGGTAATTAAAATTCCGTAGTTGGAGTACTCCAATTCTTTCGCTAGCCATTATGTAGGACAGTCGTCAAAGATAAATTCTGTGTTACTATTAAACAGTGGCGAGTCTCCGGCAGTGAGGCTGTTCCTTTCAGTGCGCTTGATTACAAATCAAAGTTTCCTTGGTTTTAACTAGGAAGAAAGTAATGGAGCAAAGAATGATTTGTGTGGAAACTAAAGGAAAGTATCCGATACGAAAAATATTTTTTGAACTGCTAACAGTATGTTCCATTATTTATTATTTTATTAGTTATTATGATAATTTTCATGGGATAAAGAAAATATCATAGAAAAAACTTATTCTTTATTAATATCAGAAAAATATCAAATTTAGGATTTGTTAAATGCTAAACAGAAGTACTACAAAAATTAAAACAGTACTTGCCAAATGTGTGCAAATTCAACTCTACCTAAACTCGAAGTGTCATACATATCATTATTCACGTTCCCCGGTAACTCAATTCCTAAGTCTACCAGGGATATTTCCTTAAAAGGAGTGTTTTGTGTTTTTTAAGATGCATAATCGTTAGAAATGTTCTCTTCCTTCAAAATATAGCAGCAACAACCCTGATAACCAGTGTATTTTTGAGGATGCGCATTCAACCCTTCTGTTTACGGTCACTCGCCACTTTTGAATGTAGCGTGCGGCGCGCACACTCACAGAACATGAGCCTCGAGGCAAGCTCGAGCCTGATTTTTACTTATGGCTTTACGCCTGATCAACGTATAGGTCATAACTGGATGGACAGGGACTAGGGACAAGGAATAGGAAGAAATTCGGCAATGGCCTTTTGAAGGAATCATACAGGCATTTGGCTGTAGTGATTAGGGGAAACCATGGAAAACCCATATCTGGTGTACTGGGATGGGTATTCGAACCCGCGTCTTCCCGAAAGCGACGCCAGAGTTTTACCGCCCACATACTACATTCGGTACACACGGGCCAGGGCGTCTTTAACTGCAATAGGTGTTCCAGCGTTCCATCCCTCAGAGTAAATAATAGGTCGAATTATTCTAAGAAAACCCGATTGTGGTGGGTGAGCATTAACGGTCTGGCCTCGCATTCTGAAGTCCGCGGTTTCGAAACGCAGCCGGCCATCCGAATTGGGGATTTACATGCTTCACTCCAGGTGAATGCCAGGATGGTTCCTTTAAAAGGCCAAGCTGAGTCTTATACGTTCCTCGCCCTAGTCCTTGACGTCGAAGAGGCGTAAAGCCATAAGCATAAATTAATTCTTTTAAATAATTTTTCACGCAGTGATAATATGTAAATGAAATTAAAATAACCACAATCAAAAATATCTGAGGATAATTACCATAGTATTATTGGACACTATAGGGATTCGAACCTGGTCAACAAAGCTGTGGAGCAGACACCGCACCGTCTACACCACGCTGGTACTTAACACTAGAGCACTTGTGCCATTAAATACTCCTTGAGCGCATGCGCGGGCTACAGGAGTAGCCCATTTATGGGTTAATTAATTTTCGGAATCAGACAAAAAAATGTAAAAAAAGTAAGTATTTATTAAACATCTTGATTTTTATCATATTGGATCATACAATTAACAAAATTTTGTTTCTTAATTATAATTTGCAACAAAAACCTCTTAAAAATAAACTATTTTGGGAAGATTTGTGATCTTTTAGTCTTATTTTTATTTAGGACCGTAATATTTTTTATAAAATCGGTTTCCAGTTAAGTAATTGAACCAGTTACCAAACTCATTGATAATAATTCATTCTGTTGGCATACATTCAGGACAGACGACTGCCTGATGTTCGCTATAAATGCGCCTCATACATTTGCTGCATTGCTTGCGCGTGCTGCGGTCCCGAGCCCTGCTGCAAAAAGAACATCGAGCAACTCCTCCCCGAATAGGCATATTATGTTGCACGCTTTGTTCTGACAGTTCTGGAAATAGTATGCCTTTCAGTTTTGTGCCGTTTGGTATATTTTGCTGGGATATACGACACTCTATAGAAGGAATTGCAACATCGAATTCGACTTCTTGAAGATACTGACGACGGATCACTTTCATATCAGGGTTGTTCATTTGATATATTACAAGACTGTTTACAAAATTGTAAAACAGCGTGAGAGGCCATCGACGACTGTTCCGAGTAACGTCGTAGTTGTTTACAGCATTTTATCAAAAATATCGACGCCGTATTTTGTGTGGTTATAAAATGTGATGATATCAGGTTTTCGAGCATCATCAGTTGTATCATCAATTTTGGCATGATTATGGAGGGTAGACAACATCATAACTACCTTATTTCGTTTTGTCATCCTCCAGCAACCATCTTAGTATTTGAGCATCGTTCACATTACCCGCCATCTAAAAGTAACCAAAACATAATAAAGTTACATGAAAAATCCATAAACACAAACAACACACATAAAAAGCAGTTATTACTACAGCAAATGTATCATATTTACCTCAATTTTGTCACTTGTATACTAAATAATTGACCTCCTCCAACGCTCCTACGGGCTACGGGTGTAGCCCATCAAATTCAAGGGCAAATTATGCAGACGTCCGTGTGCCGCGAGGGAGGCCAGGCTATCGGCGGCGGCGGGGGATAGTACTAGAGGAATACACTGGAAGATTAATCTCTAGCGCGCCAAGTTTAAATAATATACGACAGTTTTACACGGTGGTCTACATATGTAATCCGCGCGTGCAATCTAGCGTTAAGAGTATGCGGCAATTATTTTGATATTTAAAAAAAGTATTGGAACTGTTTTGCACATGAATGTATATATATATATATATATATGAATATAAACAGGGCGCATTTGAAGAAAATACTGTGCTACATATATAGTGTGTGTATACTCTTCAACATGTATGCCACCGCGCGTACTGGGTGAGCGGTTAACGCTCTGGTCTCGTATTCGGGAGGACACGAATTCGAATCCCCATCTGGGCATCCAGATTTTGGTTTTCCATGGTTTCCCCAAATCGCTCCAGGTGAATCAGGGATGCTTCCTTCAAAAGTCAATGGCCGAATTCCTCCCCGTTCCTTGTCCCAGTCCTTTCCGCCTCTAATGTCCTAGACGTTGACGACGTATAGAGCCATAAGAAAAATAAAATAAAAACATGCATTCTGGAGATTCAAATCTAGTTGTTAACATGTCTGATGGTCTCCTTGTAAATTAGGATTCATTCTCTCGAAGCGGCCCATGGAGATGACATTTTTACGTAGCTGGAAGATCAGGAGCCATTTTATTAATCTGCAACGCCGTGAAACCGTTTGTCCTTACATCAAAAGCGAATCTGATCCGCGTAGTCGCAAATGTTCTGCAAGATTACAGAATCTGGAGATGTAGTAAACATTAAACATAAAAATTTTGTAGCACTTAAACTTTAATTCCAATAAAATTTTACATGTTATAAGTCAAGCAATCAGCTTACGGTAACTGTAATCAATCTCTGGATTCTAATTTCTCCACCAGTCTAACTAATACTGGGTCCAGTGTGGTATCTCATATCGTTATTGGAACAGACTGTACGCGCTGAAGCTCGGTTAGGACGAGTTTCACGTGTAGTGACTGTCTTTATTACTGCTGGAACACAAGTCCTATTCTAATATTAGTTCCTTCTATTTTTCTGCCGGAAGCAGGTTTCTCGTCGTCAAATCCCCCACATAAAGTGTTTAATAAACACGAAGTAACTCTCTTTGCTGTGCAGCATCCTTCTTCAGTCAGTGACGTCACATGTTCTCGTCGTCTATCTTTTCTCGTTTTTTTTCTGCTGTGAATTAAATACGTCAGTGTTCGTAGAGGTTGTCGATTAAAGACTCCCAGGACTCTCTCAATTAATAAAAAAGAAAATGATTAGAAACTATAAATTTATCTCTGATATCGATTATAATTGTTGAAAATGATTGCATCTCGCATTATTTCTGAGTGTCGAGAAATAAAAAAATATGTTTTTGTTATGCTGTTATTTTTCCATACACTAATTCTGTTCTTTTGAAACTCCTGTCAGTTCAATGTGCGTTGCTCCCAGCTCGTGTCTACAGTAAATTAGATTTGGAATTGAACAATCGCACGCGAGCGGCTACGCGGCGCGGCGTTGGACGTGTAGTGACGTCATGCTGCGCCGACCGTCAAGGTCACCAGAGGACGGAACACACGCGCCATCTCGTCCTCGTGTTGCGCCGTCTATCTTCCTAGCAGCTGTTATTTCTGTGCGGCAGTTGGTAAGACTGGCTGCCACCCCCGATTTAAACTGACAGCTCTAACATCTGAAAATTATTAAATTACAACCTTCCAAGATTATTTTTATGCTTATAATGCGTTATGAACGAATCTTTTCCTTTGCTCTTGACTGATGCTTTGTTCTCCAGCGCGGCAGCATTAATGTGGGGCTGTTGGTTTAAACAGTATAAGGCTGACCGTCCAGTGGTCGCATATTAGCGGCAGTACACCTGTATACGCGCGAACAGACCACTCCAATCCAAACACAGGGAATGTTATATGACTTGAGTAACACGAACATACGCGAGGACGAAGAGATCCGAAATTGTTTGGATTTAGACGCGCGAACACGCGCTTCACGAGGTGGATTTTGAGAATGTAAAGGTGCCGATAGATCTTTTTCGAGCTCCAAACAATCACAGAAACGATACTAATCGAACAAAAACGGTTAAAACTTACACAACATTACTTGAAATCACCAGAAAACATTTTAAAATGAAAGTATAAAATATATTCAAGAACACTGCAGCATGTTTACGGATTCAAAAACATCTAAAAAATTTAAACTCTCATTCAAAACATTATGGCCTACAGAACATTTTTAATCACGATCCTCTGAAACTCCATTCAATCTCTTGTTTTTAATACAATCTAAACAATTCAGTTCATTGAAACCATTTTAATGCATCAAAACACTACGTGTCGATGGAATAATTATAAAATTTATAATTAATTTCTTCGCTTCTCCTCAAAGATTCAATTTATTATTCAAATTGTAATTAGTAGCTACTAATCTTAGATACATAACAGTGTGTATAGTATCAGATATTAAGTATGTGTTTGCTGTTGTATCGATAATATTACAAAAAAAATCAATTTAATTTAATTGCAATGGAGCACATGCTCCGGTGACAATTTTCCTACACACCCATCCTCCCCCTATCCTGCACCCAATCAAATTTTTTGGTCTGCTCATTTCTTATTGTTTTGTTAAGCTCGTTATCCGATTCAGAACCACCTGTTTCTGATTCATTGTCTCTAATACTCTCACTAAACCAGTTACTTAAAACTCTGCCTTTTTCAAATCCTCCGTAACTTCTTGTCCATTCTTATCTAAAAGCATCTCAACACCCTCCCTTCCTCTCAGTTTTCTTACATAGTTATAGAAATTTCTAGATGAATCAGTCAATGGTCCTCCTGCACTGACAATTCATAAACCCATCTGTAGCCACCTAAGAAGCTATTATTAGATCCTTGTTTAATTGTTTTAAATATTCCCTACTACCATGCTGTCTCTTAAATCGGTTATGTTCTCTTCTTAACAACCTCTTTAACCGCCT
>JARYHS010005557.1:7537572-7562572 GCA_031002005.1 Vandiemenella viatica | reverse complement strand
GGGCACGCGGCGGCCGGCGGTCCCCGGTTCGACGCTCAGACCGACATAGTGGCGACACCAATCACTCTTGCGACTGACCGCCTCGCCTGACCTCTGGTCGGCTTATTTATCCCCGTTAGTGTCGTGTACCAACAGCATGATCGCTTACCTAGCCTTACCAGCCAGGCCACGACCCCAATGTTCGATCCATGTTCTCGAACATTTGGCACGTGAGAGCAGGTCACGTTTTACTGTCGTCAGCCAATGACCTAATACTTCCATCGTTTTGTCGAAGCTTCTTATGCGCGACTATTTGTCTGAGCGGCCAGCTGTTTGCTCAATTGCTGAGCCAGTATAACCTACATATTGGCCGGCCATTGTCCGCCGCATACCGACTGCCTCAAGCCTATTGCTGTAACTTTTACCATATTACACTTTGACTACTATAATTATTATTTTGCCCATTACATAATAATAATAAAAAATAGCTGCCTACAGTGACACGGGAGACGCATTTACCAAGCTGACGAGAACATGTGACTTCACTGACTGAAGAAAGATGCTGCACAGCAGAGAGAGTTACTTCGTGTTTATTAAACACGTTATGTGGGGGATCTGACGACGATAAAACTGCTTCCGGCAGAAAAATAGAAGGAACTACTATTAGAATAGGACTTGTGTTCCAGCAGTAATAAAGACAGTCACTACACGTGAAGCTCGTCCTAACCGAGCTTCAGCGCGTACAGTCTGTTCCAATAACGATAAGAGAGACCACACTGGACCCAGTAATAGTTAGACTGGTTGAGAAATTAGAATCGAGAAATTGATTTCAGTTACCGTAAGCTAATTGCTTGACTTATAACATGTAAAAAAAAAAAAAAATAAAAAAAAAAATAAAAAAAAAAATTAGAATTTAAGTTTAAGTGTTACAAAATTATTATGTTTAATATTTACTACGTATCCAGATTCTGTAATATTGCAGAACATTTGCGACTACGCGAATCAGATTCGCTTTTGATTTAAGGACAAACGGTTTCACGGCGTTTCAGATTGATAAAATAGCTCCTGATCTTCCAGCTACGAGAAAATGAATCCTAACCTACAAGGCGACCATCAGACATGTTAACAACAGATTTGAATCTCCAGAATGCATGTTTTTATTTTATTTTTCTTATGGCTCTACACCTCGTCAACGTCTAGGATATTAGAGGCGGAAAGGACTGGGACAAGGAACGGGAAGGAATTCGCCCATTGCCTTTTGAAGGAAGCATCCCTGCATTCACCTGGAGTGATTTGTGGAAACCATGGAAAACCAAAGTCTGGATGCCCAGATGGTGATTCGAACTCGTGTCCTTCCGAATACGAGGCCAGAGCGTTAACCGCTCACCCACCACGCGCGGTGGCATACATGTTGAAGAGTATACACACTCTATATATGTAGCACAGTCTTTTCTTCAAATGCGCCCTGCTTTTTTTTTTTTTTTTTTTTTAAATATTTATGTGCAACACTTTCAATACTTTTTTTAAGTACCAAAATAATTGCCGCATACTCTTAACACTAGTGTGCACGCGCGGCTACAAATGTAGCCCAACATGTGATATTGTCTTATATTATTTAAACTTGGCGCGCTAGAGATTAATCGTCCAGTGTTTTCCCCAAGTATTCCTCAAGTACTAGTCCCCGCCCCCGCGATTACCTCGCCGTCCCTCGCGGCACACGGACGTCTGCATAATTTGCCCTTGAATTTGATGGGCTACACCTGTAGCCCGTAGGAGCGATGGAGGAGGTCAATTATTTAATATACAAGCGACAAATTGAGGTAAATATGATACATTTGCTGTAGTAATAACTGATTTTTATGTGTGTTGTTTGTGTTTATGGATTTTTCATGTAACTTTATTATGTTTTGGTTACTTTTAGATGGCGGGTAATGTGAACGATGCTCAAATACTAAGATGGTTGCTGGAGGATGACAAAACGAAATAAGGTAGTTATGATGTTGTCTACCCTCCATAATCATGCCAAAATTGATGATACAACTGATGATGCTCGAAAACCTGATATCATCACTATTTATAACACAAAATACGGCGTCGATATTTTTGATAAAATGTGTAAACAGTAAGACGTTACTCGGAACAGTCGTCGATAGCCTCTCACGCTGTTTTACAATTTTGTAAACATGGTGAGTGTAAACAGTCTTGTAATATATCAAATGAACAACCGTGTAATGAAAGTGATCCGTTGTCAGTATCTTCAAGAAGTCGGATTCTATCTTGCAATTCCTTTTACAGAGTGTCGTATATCCCAGCAAAATTTACCAAACGGCACAAAACTGAAATGCAGACTATTTCTAGAGATGGCAGAACAAAGCGTGCAACATAATATGCCTATTCGAGGAGGGATTGGTCGATGTTCTTTTTGCAGCAGGGCTCGGGAACGCAGCACGAGCAAGCAATGCAGCAAGTGTATGAGGCACATTTATAGAAGACATCAGGATGTCGTCTGTCCTGAATGTATGCCAACAGATTAAATTATTATCAATGAGTTTGATAACTGGTTCAATTACTTAACTGGAAACCCATTTTATAACAAATATTACGGTCCTAAATAAAAATAATACTAAAAGATCACAAATCTTCCCAAAATAATTTATTTTTAAGAGGTATATGATAAAAAGTAAATATTTTTAATAAATATTTACTTTGTTTTACATTTTTTGTCTGATTCCGAAAATTAATTAACCCATAAATGGGCTACACCTATAGCCCGCGCATGCGCTTAAGGAGTATTTAAGAGCACGTACACTCTAGTGTTAAGAACCAGCGTGGTGTAGACGGTGCGGTGTCTGCTCCACACTTTGTTGACCAGGTTCGAATCCCTATAGTGTCGAATAATTCTATGGTCATTATCCTCAGTTATTTTCGATTGTGATTATTTTAATTATTTAAAATAATTTATTTATGCTTATGGCTTTACGCCTCTTCGACGTCAAGGACTAGAGGCGAGGAACGTATAGAAACTTAGCTTTGGCCTTTTAAAGGAACCATCCTGCCGTTTACCTGGAGTAAAGCCTGTAAATCCCCAATTTGGATGGCCAGCTACGTTTCGAACCCGCGTCCTCCAGAATGCGAGGCCAGACCGTTAACGCTCACCCACCACGCTCGGGTTTTCTTAGAATAATTCGACCTGTTAATTACTCCGAGGGATAGAACGCTGGAACACCTATTGCAGTTAAAGACGCCCTGGCCCGTGTGTACCGAATGTGGTGTGTGGGCGGTAACACTCTGGCGTCGCTTTCGGGAAGACGCGGGTTCGAATACCCATGCAGTACACCAGATATGGATTTTCCATGGTTTCCCCTAATCACTACAGCCAAATGCCTGTATGATTCCTTCAAAAGGCCATTGCCGAATTTCTTCCTATTCCTTGTCCCTAGTCCCTGTCCATCCAGTTATGACCTATACGTTGATCAGGCGTAAAGCCATAAGTAAAAGTCAGGCTCGTGCTTGCCTCGAGGCTCATGTTCTGAGTGTGCGCGCCGCACGCTACATTCAAAAGCAGCGACTGACGGTAAACAGAAGGGTTGAATGCGCATCCTCAAAAATACACTGGTTATCCGGGTTGTTGCTGCTATATTTTGAAGGAAGAGAACATTTCTAACGATTATGCATCTTAAAAACACAAAACACTCCTTTTAAGGAAATATCCCTGGTAGACTTAGGAATTGAGTTACCGGGGAACGTGAATAATGATATGTTTGACACTTCGAGCTTAGGTAGAGTTGAATTTGCACACATTTTGCAAGTACTGTTTTAATTTTTGTAGTACTTCTGTTTAGCATTTAACAAATCCTAAATTTGATATTTTTCTGATATTAATAAAGAATAAGTTTTTTCTATGATATTTTCTTTATCCCATGAAAATTATCATAATAACTAATAAAATAATAAATAATGGAACATACTGTTAGCAGTTCAAAAAATATTTTTCGTTTCGGAATACTTTCCTTTAGTTTCCACACAAATCATTCTTTGCTCCATTACTTTCTTCCTAGTTAAAACCAAGGAAACTTTGATTTGTAATCAAGCTAGCAGCGGGGGTAAGCGCACTGAAAGGAACAGCCTCACTGCCGGAGACTCGCCACTGTTTAATAGTAACACAGAATTTATCTTTGACGACTGTCCTACATAATGGCTAACGAAAGAATTGGAGTACTCCAACTATGGAATTATTAATTACCAAAGTGATTATAGATCCAGTCTAACAGTCAAATTAATTTACAATATATTCAATACACATGAAGGCAGCAGTGGTAGGGGAGGGAGGGAGGGAGAAGGATAAACGCAGGGGTACCAATCAGAACCGGCTGGTAATGAGGGTATGGTGGGTAGCAGTACCCACCCGGAAAATTTCGGGTGGGTATTTTACTCACCCGAAGTTTGAGAGCGACTGAGGGTGCATAAAGGAAAGAAATAAGAGAAAGAAAGAATAAGAGACCACACCAGCTAAGCGTATTATCGATCATCGGCAAACATTCGTTGTGAGTTAAAGCAAGAATGCTACAGTAAAATGTCGCACATCGAAAACCGTCACGCGTGAAAGTTGCCTTGAGGCTCCGTCACACGGGGCGATTAGCCTCTCACACGGAGCTTCTTTTATGGCTTTACGCTCGTCGACGTTCAGATCATTAGAGTGGGTATGGGACTGGGGACAAGGAACGGGAAGGAATCCAGCCAAGGTGTTTTGAAGGAAGCATCTCGGCATTCATCTTGAGTGCTTTGAGGAAACCAAGGAAAACCCAAATCTAGATTTCCGGACGGGGATTCGAACCGGCGTCCTCCAAAATGCGAGGTCAGAGCGTTAACCGTCACCCACAACGTGGTGATGCCACAACTATTCCATCTGCTTCTTAAAATCATTATAATCATTCGCTTTGAGACAGACTGCAAATATTGAAGTAATTGTATATTTCTATAATCATAATTATTACTAAGAAAGATTTCTGAATGATAGAGACATGTTTTTGCAACTTGAAATGCGAGATGAGAAGGCAAAAAAATATGAGAGGGGTTGTAGATTTTTCACAAAAGTGCAAACAGCCTTTAAGACTCATACCAGAGTAGGTGCATTTCGTTGGACTAGTCACGATTACTGGGTCGTCCTGTACGAATGAGCGGAGTTTTCGTCTTCACCAACTCAAGACATACTCAGGATCGACAATGTTTCAAGACAGTCTCAATTATATTGCAATGCTATATGTATATGGTAATCTGACAGATGAACAATATTTGGTAAAATTGGTTAATCGGTTCATTTCCAAACAAGCAAAGCGCAGTACAGTTTTTGCGTTTTGTAATTAATATTGAATAGTAATTTCGAAATATAATTTCTGTATAAATATAAATGTCATTGAATAAATTATGTCTTAAAATTAATATCTTAGTTTGTATCCGAATTAATTTCTCTTATGAATATATTTGTATGATTATTATCACTATTATTATTTTTGGTATGACAACAAATAATATTTTCAACGGAATCTTCTCCCCCCCCCCCCCTGTAATTGCCTGACTACCCACCCGGACCGAACACGAAACGCAGCCCCAGGTACCAAGTGGTCCTAACACAATCGCAAGCTATTCCTTAAGTAGAAATGTCAAACACTACTGCTCTGTTTTTACTTTTAACTATTATCTGTGTCTGCTATAACAATAATTGAGGATATCATGAAGGAACTAAGAAAATTTAAATGAAGAAGCGATTGTAGATATTACTACAGATGTCTTAAGGACAGCAGGAAGTTACATTGTATCCTATCTTGAAATTTTTTTAAATTCAATTTGTATACCTGCTGCTAACCAGAGGATTGGAAATGTGCGATAGTAGTGTAGGTTCACTAAGGAGGGGTGAGAAATAGGGTCGAAAATTACATCAGTGGTAGGTAAATTAATGGTGAGATTGATGTGCAACCACATCAGAAGTATATGTGAGGAGCATAAGTGGTTTTCAAGTCGGTAAAATTGCTTTACGCAAGGATATTCAAGGGAACTTTATTTAGTAGGATAAATACAAGATATTTCTTATGAAATGGACAAGGAGACCAAATTAATAGTGTGCTTTAGACCTTTCAAAGGCCTTTAAAAGAGTGATGGTAAATAAGATAGGAACTATTGGAGAGGATTGGATAGTGATTTTCTGGGTAGAAAAATTTGGGGTAGGAAATACAGTATCAGAAGAAACGGAAGTGAAAACGGGAGTTACACAGTGTAGCGTATTGGGAACATTGTTATCAATTATTCTAATGAATAATTGTGTTGATTGGTTACTATCAAAAGTTAGATTGTTTACATATGTCATAATCCTACATAAAAGAATCAAAATGGTAGACGACAGTAAACAGATGCAGAGTGTACTGGAGAGGATACCTAGCTGGGTTGGTAAACATGGCATAAAGATAAATTCAAAGAATTGCTAGCTTATTAAGTATACAGATAAAAAACTAAAGATTTGTTATGACCATGAGATGGGGAAATAATTACTTTTTGAAGACCTGAAAGATAAATATCATGGCATAAAATTTAATATCAAACTCAACTGCGCAGGAAAAATTAGACAGGTAATAAGAAAAGGCTTCAAAATCCTGTAGTTGTTGAAGAGAGTGATGAGGGGATGTACAAGAAAAGTAAAGGAATTAGGTTACAAAAATTTTGGTCAGACCATTGCTTGAATATAGTGGAGAAGTATGGGACCCATATTTTGGGTATCAAATAAAGGAGTTAGAGGGGATGCAAAGAATGGCTGCTAGATTTGTATCTGGAAATTTCCGCAGAACACAATCAATTGCCAAGATCACAAAAGAGCTGGGATGGGATTCGATGGAAGAGTGGGAAGAAAGAGTCATGGGAGTGTACAAGGTGGATGTTGGTAATGAGGCGTGGAAAGATATAAGTGTAACAATTAAAAGTAAATCATGGAAGGGAAAAGATGACCATGACCATAAGCTGGCACTCAATTTCAAGCACAAGGGTGCAGGTTTCTTTGGATAAGGGTGTCAGGGATTGTCATAGGTTAACAATAATGATGATTAGTTTACCAAAATCGCTGAATAAATTTAAGTTTGAAATAGGTAAACGACAAAAGCAGGTGAGTAAAGGATAGAGGCAAAATTGATGTTTAGGGAAATTGATTGTTCTATCCATTGCAACTAAATTAAACTAAAAGTGGTTGCCGCACTACAGACGCCATATTCAAGCAGTCGTCCAAACAAATTTGAGAAGCCAGCTTCCCTCACTACTTTGGTACATCCCTTCACTATAATTAAAAAATGACTGTCCTTGAATCCCGTCACTACCACCTGCCTAACTGAGCTTATTATGAAGTCTATGGCGAGGGATTTGCACAAATAAGCAATTCATCCTCCATCCTGTAATCATTAAAAAACAGGACATACTTGGTGAATACAAGGATACTAAAGTCTGTATATGCTTTGCTACCAATTCCAAGAGCGCTCATTCCCTGTATAGGTCCCATAAGTTCTTCCTCACACATATTTCGTATTAATCGCTTTTAAGCTGTGACAATATCATCCGCATGCTTTGTATTCTGTCGCTCAAAAAAAAACGTTATATTCATTAGATTATTCTCGTTTTAGTGAGTGAAATAGTTTACCACGGTGAATAGACTGACTTTTTAAAGCTTTTGAGTAATTATTTAACTACCAGTGCAACAGCGACAATCTAAGTTCTACAGATAACATAATCTCCACCATGTTTGGTGTAGATTATGGACAAGGTGGCCCAATCGGCCTCCCTGTCGGTAGTGCAGTTCACGAGAACGGTATAGGTTCCAACATAGGAGAGGTAGTCGGTGAAGCGTTGAACACAGTGTTAAACTTAGACAACTCCACAAAAGTGCTACCATCATCAGAAGAAGAAATGCCTCTACAAAAGCAGCCCAACAAGCGCCTGCTCCGAGACATCGACAACACAATAGCAGCCGACAGCTCTGAAAAACTTCCAAGGGTGGAAGTTGGCAGAAACCAACATCAGCATCTCATCGTAGCAACACCGGCAATAGGAAGCAACACTACCCCAGTACCGACTTCGGTAAGTGATCAACGACCAAGCACTGGCCCAGTGGTTAAAATAGCGAACAAATATGAATGGTATGACGGTGGCCCATATATTATTTTTGTAGAAAGCAAAGTGACTAACGTTGGTAGACTACATCCCATGGCAGTCGGCAAGCTGATCCACCATCAAGGCGAATTAGTAACCAAAAACATAGTGAACATTACTAAGTCAGGCAGAAACCGTATTAGAATCGAGACAATTTCCGGTCCGAGTGCTAACGCCCTAGCCCAAAGCAAAATTTTCCCTATGCACAACATGGAAGCTTACATCCCCATTTCCTTAACAACCCGCCAAGGCATTATAAGAAATGTAGACACTTCACTAACGGAAGAGGAGATAATGGAAGTGATAAGATGTGACGTTCAAGTAGTACGAATAAGGCGATTCACCAAAAATACAAGTGATACCGATAGAGACCAGAGAAGACCCATCCCAGTTTGTGCAATTACTTTCAAAGCGCAACGCCGTCCAGAATACGTGATAATCCATGGAGTAAGATGTCCGGTAGAACCGTACATCCTTTCGGTCCTTCAATGTTTCCAATGTTTGAGGTACGGTCATAATAGTAAACAATGTCGGAGTCAACCTAGATGTAGCCATTGTTCTGCAAAACCACCATTTCAAAGAATGTAAAAATTCAGGATCACCTACTTGTGCCCATTGTGACGGGCCCCATCTCTTCACTGATCGCAACTGCCCTCACTACCAAAAACAACTACAGATAAATAGGAAAAGAGCTTACGAGGGAATATCTTACCAGGAGGCGCTAGCAAGAATCGAACAAAAAACTTATGCCACAATAACAGCCGAACATTTGACACAGAACAGAGAGAGAACATTTTATAATCAAGCAACCAACCCTTCTATGATTAGAGCTACAAAAAAAGTTATAAAAGTTCCAACCCCAGTTCAGAATACCCAGAATCCACCACCAACAGCCCCTCTAAAGATACAAAGTCGATCAGAAGGCCCTCCACCCCACCAACAGAAACCAACGGTCAGAATAGACAGCAAGGGTAAAGATAATAACTGGCCACCTAGGGACACACAATGAACCACCCACAGAAATGCTTCCCAGGTACCGCCAGAACTTCTTATGAGGGCACCAAACCAACCAGCATTCCCAATTACTAATAATCCCTATAGCCAAAACGCCCAAACTGCAAACGAATATCTAGTAGAAAAGATACAAAACTTGATCACAGTGATCTTACAAATGGCATTCTCCGGTAACTTACCAAATAATATCAGAGACATTATTGCCACTACGTTAATGGACTTCCCTCAGGGCCCTCCAATATCTCAGGAACAATATATAATAGAAGATCAACTCCATCCTGGAACAACTCAACCTATCAACTAAAACAAATGGAGCCATTTAACATAATTATAGGAAAGTAACCAAAGAAGTAATAACAAAGGATAAGAAAAATAATAACTTTACGGTATCCCAATATCTAAGTATCTTACAATGGAACGGAAGATCAGTTTGGGCGAACAGAGAAAGCCTAATTTCAGCACTCACTAAAAACAATATCAACATATCCATATTGTCAGAAACATGGTTCAAACCAAATAGAGAGGTCAGTTTCAAATCCTACAAGGTGTACAGGAATGACAGACTGGACGGTAGAGAAGGAGTGGCGATATTGGTGCAACAGAATATTCCACACGAACCAATTAATCTCAATTTGAGCAAATTACCCTTTCAGGCAGTAGCAATACGGATACGAACCACCCAGTCAACAGTCAACATCATTTCCATTTACTGCTGCCCCAAAACAAAAATCACTCCAAACGACTGGACTAATCTTATCGGCCAAATAAACTCACCAATGATTCTGGCCGGCGGTTTTAACGCACATAATCAGAGCTGGGGCTGTCACTACAACGACCTGAGAGGATCGACAATTAAGGATATGGCAGAAGACAACAATCTGGTAATAGTAAATGACGGCAGCCCAACAATGGTCCCATCACCAAGAAGACTCAACTCGGCAGTGGACCTAACTCTCTGCTCCCCCAACCTGGCAACCATAGTGACATGGAGAGTGCTCAATGATTCATTGGGATCGGACCACTATCTGATACTTTTAAATATCGGATGCCCACTAATCAAAGAAACTGCAGCTCATCCAACAATCAGATGAAACGTCAATAGAGCCGACTGGTCCCAATACAGGAGACGAATTGAACAAAATTCCAGAGATATCACAGAACAATCTACGGGAAACGAGAGCTATAAAAAACTGACAAATGTGATTTCAGAGGCAGCAGACAAATCTATTCAACGAAAGGACTATCAAAACGCCAAGAAAAGTCGCCCACCAATATGGTGGAACCCAACATATGCGAAAGCAATAGCCCAAAGAAGACTCGCTCTTAACTTATACAGAAAAAACCCCGACTTCCAACACTATATGTCTTATTTACAAATTAACGCATGAACAAAAAGAACACTCAAAACGCAAAAGCGTCAAAATTGGATCCAATTCTGTGAAACATTGGGGAAGGATTCGAATATCTCTTCTGTTTGGTCCACGATTAGGAAGTTTAAAAATAATGGCTTCAATAGCGAAACCCCTAAAATTAGTCTAACAACCCTTGAAGACATTGCAGACAAAATCGCTCCTCCCACAGTCCAGGAGGAGGACTCCAACTTCGCGCTAAACCCGCAAGAAGCATCGGACCACCAACTATGCACGCCATTTACCATGACAGAACTACAACAAGCTTTAAAGCGATCCTCCTACTCTTCACCTGGAATAGATGGAATCCATTACGCAATGTTAACAAACATGCCTCCAGCTGGCTTGCAGATACTTCTAAACATCTTTAACAAGATTTGGATGAATGAACCTATTCCAGCGGAATGGAGAACCCAGGCTATCATTCCAATATTAAAACAAGGAAAAGACCCCACCAAAGGGACTTCGTACAGACCGATATCACTAATGTCATGTGTAGGAAAAACACTAGAACGTCTCATCAAGAACAGATTAGAATGGTGGGTGGAGGCGAACAAACTGATTCCCAACGCACAATCCGGATTTCGTAAGGGAAAAAGCACACTAGACAACCTAGCGATCTTGACGTCGGACATTTACCTCTCATTCTGCAACAAGCAATATTTGGGTGCGGTCTTCCTAGACATCAAATCAGCTTACAACAACGTCAGAATCGCTCATTTGATGCACAAACTGGAGACATTAGGGGTACCGATGAAACTTGTGAAAGGACTCTACTCCCTATTATCGGAGAGGATAATCTATGTCAGCTCAAAGAAAAATCGAGTAGGGCCGCGTATTGTTAGTCAAGGGTTACCTCAAGGAGCAATCCTCAGCCTATTCCTATTTTTACTATACATAAGTGATATAATCCACTCCATCCCTACGAAGATTATTTCACTCCAATTTGCAGACGACGTGGTTATATATGCCAACGATGTGTCACAACAGGAAGTCCATAACCTATTGAACAAGGCAATTACAGCTCTCATCAAATGGCTACACACCAATGGTTTTGAACTTTCACTGGAAAAATCATCAGTAGTCTACTTTTCAAAGAGAAAAATCACCCATGACTCGGACAGTATCCAAATAGGTCCATATAAACTGGCACTTAAGAAACAAGCACGGTTCTTGGGAATGTTGCTGGACAGCCGCCTTAGCTGGTCCCAGCATATCGATCAGCTGATAACAAAATCGAATTCCCGACTAAATATAATAAGAATGGTGTCAGGTACTTGGTGGGGCTCCCACCCAAAAACGCTCCTACTACTTTACCGAACACTAATTAGATCGCTATTAGAGTAGGGTTCCATTTTTTACCAATATGCTAGAAAGGACGCTCTCAAAAAACTAGATAGACTTCAAGCAGCTTGCCTAAGAGCTTGTGTCGGGGCAATACGCTCAACCCCAATTAACGCCCTATTAGTGGAGGCAGGTGAACCTCCCCTTCATATACGACGATCATATCTTGAGGAAAAATTCGTAATGGAAAAATTGGTACTTAATACCCACCCGCTCCACCATCGATTTGAAAGGACGCTTTTAAATGCTTACAAACTTTGGTCTAAATATAAAGATAAAGTAGCTTCTTACGACATACACCCCATCTTTCAAGAACCATACGAACTAGAAGAAATCCACATTCACTTTCTGGAAGGAGACATAAATCCCATCTTAAACCAGAAACTAAATAGACTCCTCGCAGAGGTAGGGAAAAACACAGTTAAAATATACACAGATGACTCAAAGAATTCCGAGGAAAACAGAGTAGGAGCAGCTTTCTTCTGTCCCAACACTAATCATTCAGCTCAATTCTCGCTACATGAAGAAACATCTATTTTCACAGCTGAAGCGAAAGCCATACTGGAGGCGGTTAAGTATAGCCAAATGATCCAAGCGGACAAAACCATCATATTAACGGACTCCATGAGTGTCTTAAAACGGCTACATAACAACACGTGGAATTATCACCTCCCGATGACGATCTTAGAAATTAGGAAACAAATAAAAAGCAGTAAAGAACAGGGAATCACTACCTACCTGCTATGGGTTCCAGCTCACAAAGGTATAAAATACAATGAACAAGTGGATACTTTAGCAAAAGAGGCCATCCTCAACGGATTTAAAGATGGTATGAACCTCCCGACGTCAGATATAATTCACACAATCAAAAAACGAGCCAAAGAAAAATGGCAAGAAGAATGGAGAACATCTCTAACCACCAAAGCTTCGCACTATGGAAGCATCCAACCAACTATTCCACCTCAACCTTGGTTTTATAAATGGATCACAAGCAGACGACTAACAACAATGATTTCCAGGCTGCGGTTCAGCCACGGATGATTCTCCAGCCACCTCTATCGACTAGGTCTGAGAGAATCTCCTCTCTGTGACTGTTCATATCAGACTATAGGAGACTCCAACCACATTTCCTGTAGAAAATTTAAACGGGCCCAGGATACCATGATCAAGGATTTAGTCAACATAGGAATCCCTCTTCCTACCAACCTAATCCTATTCCTAGTTAGTGATGACAAAGCAGTGTACAACAGCCTTATTAGATTCCTAAAAAATGGAAATATAGAAATCTAAGACCTCATCATCGAAAAATAAAAATGTCAATAAGCATAAAATGAATTGTATAAACGACTACAACGATTCTGTTTTATTCCTTAGAGATTACGAGTAGAAAAGTATGACTTAAAATTGTCATCAGTATAATAAAAACTGTAAGTAGCCTAAGTACAACTATAATTAGCATAAGCAACATTGTAAATAGTATAATCAAACCTGTTAATAACTAAGCATAATGAATTATCTTAAAATTCACGGATGTATGGTCATATAACCGAACGTGAACAAAAGAAAATAATAATTTAGAGGCATGAATACCAATGTCGGTATTGCCTCACGTATACCTGCAAAATGACTTCAAAACGAATTGTATCAACTGCTACTGCGATTCGGCTTTATACCTGAAAGACTTTAATTACGTTTAAATAAGTTCTATTTAAAATTGTAACCAATATAAACAAAATTGTAAGTAGCATAAGTATAACGATAATTAACAGATGCAATATAATAATGAGTATAATCAAACAAGTTATTAGTTAACGATAATGAATCATGTTACAAGTGATGGCTGTATGGTTACATAACCGAATGTCAATAAATAAATAAATAAATATCATCCGCATAGGTTGAAGTAACAGATTCAAAACAAACAAACTTAATTACACCGAAATCACCCTTTGTTGCAATTTTACAAGTTGTAAATGTAATTACACTAAACAGCCTTAGTAAATAAAAGACATGTACAATCCAGTTAAAAGTACAATTTAAAGGTTTTATATAAGAGTATCCATACTCCATATTAAGTATTACCTTAAATTCTGCATTCGTTTATGACTTTTGTATTTTAAAACGTGGCGACTGAAATATGAATCAGCAAGAAATAAATGAAAAATTGTGGTGAGCCACAATTCAAACAGTAAATCAAGAGTGGAATTTATGGTCTTCAGTGTGCAGTGTCTTTGCTTTTGTTTTGTTTAGTATCAGCTGATTCATGCTGGAAGCTTGTGTGTTTGTTCTGTTATCATACAGTGTGGTGTAAAGACGAGTACTTGAAGTGATGTGGAGGCAATAAATGTAACACGCATTAACCAGAAGGTATGTTCTTATCTTTCTAGTGTTTCTGGACGCTTGCAGTACTTGTATTGCTTATTACAATTCGGGTATAAAAAGTTCGCTGAGGTTCCTCATTATTTAATTAAAAAGTGTATATTGGTTGTGGGATTGTGATTGTATTATCTTAAATCAGCTCATTTTCGTTCATAACAAGTGTAACTTCAGTTATAATCAAGTACGCCATAAGTTTAAATATGTCTTGTTGCATCATCTGAAACATATCCTCAGTATATGTATACACTATCTACAAACGTTATTTTGAAGAATTTTGGTATGTTGAATTATTTTTTTTTTTTTAATATTTTGCAGTATAATGCTTCGATGTGGAAATGTTTACATTAAAAAACCAAGGCTTTCTTTCATTTACCAGGCAGTACATTATGTTTTGTTGTAGTCTGTGTTTCAGGGATTGAACTCTATCACTGGGATGTCATTTTGCTTTACTGTTCTGTAATTACCGTGTTTTATATCTTGTTTTGACTTTATGTAATTGTGATTGTCCAATAGCAATCTGTTTCAAAACTACTGAAGCCTCCAGTTTATAGTTGTCTGCAGTTATTTTCTTGAATATATTGTGGTCCTTATTTAGTTGAAGTACAGTTAAAGTTTTGCTAATGTATATGAAGTTATAAATTGGTGTACTGGAAGGAAGAGACTAATTAATGCTTTAGTAAAATCAAGCATAAATAAAAAATAGATCTGGTTTCACTTTTTTATGTGTCACAGTGAGTGTATACCCACCAGTTAGTGTCTTCTTTTTATTGTACTCCCATTTAACGTATCATGGTGGCATTTGACCTTGTCATAGTGGCAGGTTACTGTGCTCTATATTTACTTCCATCATGTTGGAAGCAGAATGGTGATGATGTTTGTCTGATTTCTTTTTATTTCCTGAGGTGACTAGCTGTAGGGTTCATACTGATAGCAATATGAACTTGCCTTATGAGTCATTACAATGAGTCTGCAGTATTTTTGATTGTATTCTAAATGTTTTGTTTCCCATTGTACCAGTTGAGCTAGGCCACAGTGCACCATCCAATACAAGTGCTCGAAACAAGATGACATTTCACTTTCTGCCACCCTGTGTTTCCTATTCCATACTGGTAATAACAAGCTTTCACTGGATAATTTGTAGCCAGCTACTCCATTTAAGAACTTACTTGTTGCATCATTTGTTTATTGTAATGAATCACACTGTACCTCTGCTGAGCTATTCTTTTGACAAATGAGTTGGTTGAATTATCTTAATTTTATTTGTAGCCTCCATAAATGCGCTAGGAAATAAGTATTTTTTATAATGGATTAAGATCTCTGATCATGGTGAAGAAAACAGATCAATGGCTGGTTGGACACTGACAGTAACTCACTGGAAATTGAACATGGACTAGTTTATCCACAGCACACCCCCCCACTTCCTCCCAACTGTTCAGCGACCAATTGCAGTCGACTCCTGTAACTGATTAACAATGAATTATAAGGGGCACTTGTTTTCTTGTATCAGATACATAATATTACTAGTGAATATTGGATAGTTATTATGTTGTACATAAAATAACTTTATTAATCTCTTTACTGAGCTTAGAATTTTGATACTTTTATCATTTTTATATAATATATATGCAATGTTACAATGTCTCCATGTAATTGTCTTTGTATGATTTACAGTAAACATACTGAAAAAAATAATTCTCATTTTCTTTACAGATAAAAGCTTAAGCTGCAGGAAAACATATTTTTAGTGGTGCCAGCATATTGTTAGTTGGCTGTAGCCTTTTGGTGGTATTGAGTAATATCAGTGTAACTAGTGAGAGCATTATGTCTCTAGGTAGGCCATCACAGTACGCATGTGTCACATGTCTTCAGTATTTCACCACAAGGGACTTAATAACAGGCCATGTCTTTAGTCATGCCTTATGTGTAAATACACCATTGCATATTTGCCATAACTGTGGTCAGGTGTTTCTTAGTCTGTCAAAGTTGTGTGCCCACAATATGCAACAGAGCAATAACATTATATTTAATCAGCCATCATTAATTGAACTTACTTGTGCAGTCTGTGCAGACACTTTTTCATCTTGGTGCTCCCTAACAAAATATGTGTTCAGCCATACCTCAGCTGTTTCAGGTCCCTTATATGTTTGTACATACTGCTCCAAAGTATTCAGAGATTTGACGAAACTCAAATTTCACAAATACACCAACAGGATTACACATAGAAGGTAAGATAATACCGTATTGATCTATATTGCTGCTGCAGTTATTTTTATGTTTGATTAAAACTTTTGCTTGTTATACAAATTTTTGCACTAATACTGGAACCATGTCTGCATGATTATCATCAATTTAATCAATTCAGAAGTTGATAATTATCCGGTAGCTATCATTTGTGCAGTTGTCTGACCATATTGGGTTTGTAATTATTAAGTAAGCTATAATAATAGACATCCTGCATCTTTGGTGTCTATTTTCTAGATAGCTTAATATGGCAGCAATGGTTACCTAGCTTTGCTAAAGAAGAATTAATTGGAAACCTTTGAGATTTTTGGTAGTATAGGTATTTTAAAATTTATATAAAAAAATGCTATTTTATTAGTACTCTTTCTTTAAGGAACAGTGAATTTTTTGTTTTGAAAATTAAACATGTTATTTCTAAAAAAAAAAAAAAAAAAAAAAAAAAAAAAAAAAAACGATCATATATTGTTTGGAATTCTTGGAAATCAGTTAATTTCTTATCCAGGTTACCACTAGTGAATGGCAACAATATGGGAGCCACATTATTGTGATCTATTAATAGGTGTCAGGGTGCTGGGAGGTAGGTATGTTGCTGCTAAAGTGGTTGGTGTATTTAATTAAGCCATATGATATTGTTAATGATGTGATGGGTAATAGATGAAGAATGAGTAATATTGTATGGAAATGAATGTGGAACTATGACCTTATAATCATATTTGATTTCAGGTGTACTCTGGTGGCAGAATTTTTGTTTTGTAGATGAGATAGTATCATATTTGAGTAACTTTTGTAGGAAATACAGAAGAATTTAAATTGGAAATGCAGTGACATATTAGGCATAAGTAGTAGATGTATAGGAAAAGTTTCTACAAAGACGTGAAATATAGTTAATAATAGTCAAATGACATCTATATTAATCATATTGTGTTCTCAGTGATTTTGTTTGTTTTTAATATATAGATTCGCTTGCAATGAGAAATAAATCATGCATCTGCCATTACCTATCTATAGTATGGAAACAACATAACCCATACCAATATAAATAAAATAACAAACTATTTCTACATTTTACTTCAGTGACTAATTTATCATAAATATAGTTTATAGAATAGAAAAATATCATTTCAGTTACAGATAAAATTATGTTAAACAGAAACTGGAGGAAGTACATAATGTATAAATTAAATACTTGTTCACTGCTGGCGATACCTGTTCTAAATTAGAATTAAGGTGAACTGGGTTTCCATGGCTTCTTAAATAGTATGTGTTATAAAGGTGGGTTAGAATGGCTGGAAGTAAATCTACAACAGTGAACAATAGTGTGATTTATTTTTCATTTCAGCTTTACTTTCATTTTGTAGTTGCAGTTTTGACTTTTTGATATGACAGTTCTAGTTAAATGCTTGGCTTATGACAGAATCCTGTTGGTGGTCAGCACATTAAGAGAGGACTGGAATATAGCACTTTCACTGGAATAAGTGAAATATTTATACTGTGATGATAGTATTGGTAGTTCTGGGCTTGGCACAGCGAAGGTTTTACTTTTAAAGTGTCGTTTGTTATGTTTTTTTTCATGTTGACGGCAGCTTCAGATAAAAAGAATTTTTTCGCGAATGTGATGGCCTTGTCACTGACTTATTGAAATAAGTTTATTCCAAGTTGTTAACATAACAACAAATATATCATGGTTTGGGTTTTATCACAATAACACATAGTATGCCCTTTCAATTACCCCATTTTGTGAATATGCAGGTTAGGATCTACTTCACCCATCTAAATTCTTGATTTACATGTTTCCCAAAATCATTCCATGTAAACACCTAGGTGGTTTGTTTGAAAACTTCATTGCCCAAATCCTTCTAGTTCCCTCTCCATTCCAGGCTCTAATCACCTGGACACTGATGAGGATTAAATCTGTATGGAGAAATAGTTTCTCCATATATCAACAGCCATTAATGGCTTCCCGCAGTCTGTTCAGTTATTTCTGTATCAGCCATTGTTGCTCAGGTGGCAGACTATCTTCCGCCTTGATCCTGTTAGTGTCTCATTGCACTCTGTTTTTCGAGGCCCTGCTTGGTGCTCCTTGCAGTGGCTTAGAGGTGTAAGATTTCACTCTGAGCCAAGTGGAGTTAGTAGCTTCTTCCTGTTTTATATCGGTACCCGGTAGGATTGCCAGGTTAGGTTAAGGTGGCTAAGACAGGGATGGAATGCGCAGCCAATTTAAACCATGTCACCAGGTCATTACAACCACATAGAATTATTATTATTATCTGCAGGGTCAGTGCCAGATGTTTTTCCCACCATTCCCACAGATGACTGTTTCAGGCAGCTGATGATTCAGCATCGTCTGTCTTAGTGTGAACTAGTTGATTCCACTCTGGAAATGCACGGTCTGTGGTATAGTGCGAAAGCAGAAGTGCTGTTGTCACTGAGATTAGTGTGCCAGCCTGTTCCTGTCAGCTTGCTTAAGTATTATTGTTTCTTGCAGTTACTTTTCATTTTTACGCTGCGGCAGTGGTTTCTGAGAGTGAAATCTCTTTATAGAGCCAAGCCAGGGTATATTTGATTATTGCTATATTGTGAAGTCGTTCCTTTTTAGATCACACTCCGCTTTCGCTTAACATATTTGTTATGAGGGTAAAATTCTCAGACTTCAGTTTTTTTCGGGTTTGAGAATGATTACAAAATTCAAGAATGTGCAAAAATATGGTGTCACACAATCTTCGATTAAGGACATTTTCACCAAGTATTAAATACAACAAAGTTTGGTGCAGCAATGGATATCGAAATTCTGATCAACTTCAAATTTGAAAATCAGTTATTCATTATGTTTGGACCATTTTAACAGGCTTCCCATCAGTTTTGTGTTGCAATTTGTTATTACTTTAGAGACAAGAGTCCACTAGTATATGCGAGAAACATAGCACCAATGAGTGTAATGGGTGGAAACCAGTAGATCAGCAACAAAAATTGGGAAATCGATTGCCACTATCTGAATGGCAATGGACAATATTTATTCGGGTGAAAATTGTCAAGAATTCTTTATCTTGAAAAGGCTGAAATTATAAATGGTGATTAGTATGTACCAATTGCTTAAAATTATTATGAATTAATACTTGTATTACAAACGAAAAATTTGTGTTCCACCAGGAAAATACACCTGCTTTTGTTTCTAGAAAACTTTAGAGATATAAAATTTAAATTTTAGGAATATCTGTTCTATATACCAGACTTTGCTTTCTCTGTCACATATTCATAACGCTAAAACACTTTATAGATGGAATATATTTCCAGTCAATAGGAGACACATGGATATTTTTCGGCCAACCAGAATCACATGTCATGAATAAAATCAATTCACTTAAAAATGGGACATAATGCATTGAAATAAAGGTGATTTTTATAAATAATGCCTCTTTAATAAAAAAAAAAACTATTTTCCTACCAATTTTCGTCGAGTCCATTTGTGGTTAAACTGTCTGCATAAATCATTCTTTACCATTTCGAAAAATGTGATCATAATTCATTGCTGTCCTTCGTTATTTGAGGATCATGACTTGTTTGCGTGTTACATGATCTTTTCATTCAGATTATTAATGTTCAATTGAAAAGCCTTCACCGATAATTGGTTGAGATATCAGTTTCCAGGCTTCGATTCCCGCAGCACTGCCCACAGCATATAACTTATCACAATTCGCTAACGAGTGACAGCTCAAAGTCTTGACACACAAGATGATAAGACTTTTTTGATTGGTGCCTTAGATAAATGATTGTCACTTCTTGTGTATGCCCTCCATTTTTGTTCAACCAGTATCCAAGATATTTGGATTGGTCACTATTTTATTTCAGTTATCATCAAGCTGATTACCATTTTGTTTTTCAAGATCAATTTCTAGTTCATATTTTTAGCTGTATTACTTCTTCCTGAAGGATACTTAGGTGCTGGGATATAGATGAAGATCACAATGCTAACTGCATAATAAATGTTATTTATCCATTTGCCGCTTATCTTGTTTTGTTCATTAATTTCTTGCTAGGTATTGTAAAAAATGTCTGCAGGATACATGTTGAAGAGTGTAGGAAACAACTTACATCTCTCTAACACCTGTCAGTATGTTGATTTATTCACGTAGTCTCGATCTTTATGTGTGATTCCGGTACAACATTCTTATATGTTACAGGCTATACATTTCAATCAACTCAGTTAGATATATTGCCTGACATTGCGAAATGTCTATGGATATCCAATAAATTATTTGAAGAAATTTTGTGATCAAGCCATTTCTAAAATAAGATCTAGACACAAAATGAGGAAGCTTCATAGTTAGTGTTATTTCTTTATTCTTCACTTCTAAGTATTTCTATTTAATTTGATGTGACTTTCAGTGAAAATCTAGTTACTGATCAGGGCTGTCCACTAGAACCATTTAAAAAAAATAATATTAAAAGAATATCCTCTATTTAACCACACATATAGATAGCTGCAATGTGTTTCTTAACTAGTTAAGGTATTAACTTATTGATTTTAGGTTTAAATAGGGAGAAAAAAAATATTTTGTTGGTAATATTAATTTTATTTATATTGCTAATGTTTTATAAATATACAGTATTTTAATTTATCAGAGTCGTATGTTTATAAGTTTGTAATTTAGTCATTGATAAAACAATTTTTTAGTTTGTAATTTAGAAATTGTTGATGTGTTTTGTCAATTTTCCTCTAACACAGGTCTTGAGTTTTTTTAAAAAAAAGTTATTTTCAAAGTAATAAGTTATTTATTTTAAAAATTAGCATAGTTCATTATTTACAAACCTGGCTTTCTACAGTTTATCGTTATGCTACAATATATACCAATGAAGTACATATTTCAAGAACTTACGTTATTACTAGAAAACCTGGGACTATACCTAAAAATTGTGAATAATCATGATATACTGTTGGCACATAATAATATGTATCTTTTATTGTTTCTAGGGCTTTTTGTGACTGCAGAAAAAGTAGCTATGCTTACGAGCAGCCATATCCTATTGCTGAATTTCACTCCAACAGAATACAGGGGAAACTAATCACTGCAAATAGCCATAATAATAGCTTTAAAAATAAAAAATGCTATAAGAGATGTGAATCAGACGAACTAAAAGCTGTGTGCAAATTGCATGAGAGATTAATCACACGGTCTTCCAGTCTTCAGACTAATGAGAATGTCTGTGCCACATTTTCTAGTGAAAAGAATATAATTCCATTTACAATTTCTGGGGATCTTAAAAATGATCACAGGTCACATTTGGGTCAACGACCATATTCTTATGAAGTTTGTGGAAAATCAATTCCATGGTCTTCGGTTCTTAAAAGGTACCAGCAATTTCATTTAGGTGAACGACCCTTTCTTTGTGACGTTTGTGGGAAACCATTTACACGGTCTGGAAATCTCAAACGTCATCAGCAGATTCATACAGGCGAACGCCCATTTTCTTGTGTCATCTGTGGGAAATCATTTACATGGTCTGGGAGTCTTAAAATGCATCAGCGGAATCATTTAGGCGAACGTCCCTTTTGTTGTGACATTTGTGGGAAAGCATTTACACGGACTCGAAGTCTTAAAGTTCATCAGCGGATTCATTTAGGTGAACGCTCCTTTACTTGTGATGTTTGTGGGAAATCATTTACACATTCTGGAACTCTGAAAAGTCATCAAAGGATTCATACAGGCGAACGCCCATTTTCTTGTGACATTTGTGGGAAATCATTTACACGGTCTGAGACTCTTAAAATTCATCAGCGGATTCATTTTGGTGAACGCCCCTTTACTTGTGATGATTGTGGGAATCATTTACACATTCTGGACATCTCAAAAGTCATCAAAGGATTCATTCAGGCGAACGTCCATTTTCTTGTGACATATGTAGGAAATCATTTACACAGTCTGGGAATCTTAAAATTCATCAGCGGATTCATTTGGGCTATTAACCCTTTTGTTGTAACATTTGTGCGAAACCATTTCCACAGTCTGTGAGTCTTAAAATCAATATGCAGATTCATTAAGGTAAACGCCCCTTTGCTTGTGATGTTTGTAAGAAATCGTTTACAATGTCTGGACATGTAGAAAGTCATGAGCGGACGCATACGGGTTAATTTCCATTTTCTTGTGGCATTTGTGGGAAAGCATATACAGAGTCTGGGAATCTAAAATGTTGAAATGTAGTCTTCATGGATTTTCCGCCGTATGGTGTTGAAATTCTCGTTGTCGCATTTCAACAACATATGGTGGAAAACCCGTGAAGACTACATTTCATCGATAACGCCGTGAATGCCTTCAATCTCAAATGTAAAATATTATCAGCGGATTAATTTAAGTTAACACTAGTTTTCCTGTGATGTTTGTGGAAGATAATTTAAATGGTCTAATGATGTTAAAAGTCATCAATGCAATTATTCACTTCCATGCTAGTTATCTTGTGATATATGTGGTGAATAATTTAAACTTTCTGTGAGTCTTAATTATCACCAACGGATTCACAAGCATAAATTCTGATTTTTTATGAAAGTATCATTTAATTTATTTATGTGGAATAACTATTTTACAGTTATTTTGTGGAATATCTTTTACAAAGTCATAAAATCTTTAACAATATGTAGAATACATTTCACATAGTGCCTAATTTAGTGTAAAATCTCTTACACACCTTTCTGATAAATATTCATTTTCTTGTGATTTGTTGGAAAATTTATGTACACATTTAGGAAACTTAAAAATATGGATTATTTAGGGACTGTTACAATTTTTTAGTAGAGATAGTCTCACACATGTTATGTGTAGGGTTCCACGTAGGTACATTTTTTTTAAGTTTTTGGAAAATCTTTTACTTTTTTATATTTTAATGCATTAGATAAGATTCATGTAATGGACAATTTCCTTCAAAATTGTGATCACACTTTTGATACAGTTGTAAAGATGCTGTGCTTATTTATTTATATGATAATCACTCATATAATTAACAATATAACTATGATTTGCAACATAAATATAAACTTAGAAATCAACTATTTTTGAAGGTTTGATATCCTTTAGTCCTATTTTTATTTAGGAATGTAATATTTATTATAAAATGGGTTTTCAGTTACGTAATTGAACCAATTATCAAAGTCATTGATTGTAAATCATTCTGTTAGCATAAATTCAAGGCAGATGACTTTCCTGATGTTTGATAAGTGCCCTCATACATTTGATGCATTGCTTGTGCGTGCTGTGGTCTCGAACCCTGCTGCAAAAAAAAAAAAAAATCAACCATTTTGTTCCCCTAATATGCATATTATGTTGCGGGGGTGTTCTACAAGTTCTAGATGTAGTCTGGTTTTCAGAAATCTACCATTTGGTATATTTTGCTGGTAGATATGACTCTCTATAGATGGTCTTGCAAAATCAAATCCCACTTCATACCAAGCATGGTGGTGTAACGGATAGCGTTCTG
The DNA here is from genome assembly GCA_031002005.1 of Vandiemenella viatica. Lineage (NCBI taxonomy): Eukaryota > Metazoa > Arthropoda > Insecta > Orthoptera > Morabidae > Vandiemenella > Vandiemenella viatica. The sequence continues at coordinate 7,538,561 of JARYHS010005557.1, read as the reverse complement.
ACCTCGCATTCGGGAGGACGGTGGTTCAAATCCCCGTCCGGGCATCCAGATTTGTGTTTTCCATGGTTTCCCCAAATCACTTCAGGTGAATGCCGGGATGCTTCCTTCAAAAGGCCATGGCGGAATTCCTTCCCATTCCTTGACCCCCATCCTATCCCCGTCTCAAAAGACCACGTTGTTAGAGAGACATAAAGCAGTTAAAAAAAAAAAAAAAAACGGTTTCTTGAAGGTATTGACGACGGATCACTTTCATACCATCTGATAAATTGTGAGTTCAGATTCTTGAAGTGGGCAGTGAGCACTACTCCGTTTTGTACCATTGCGAGACTGGTAGGAAGCCAAATTTGACAGAGGCAGGTCTTCATCTTCGCCCTCGTCTTCCTTGCCGTCTTGTTCTGTATCAGAATAGTGTGGAGATTCTAGCAGGCTACTTTGTTCCTGAAATTCCCCTTCTTTCTGAATTTCACTCAGTACGTCACAGTCTTCATGATCCTCCAGCAACCATCTTAGTATTTGGGCATCATTCACATTACCCATTTTATAAAAACGACCAGATCATAAGAAAGTTACATGAAAAATCCAGAAACACAAACAACACACATAAATAACAGTTATTGACATTACTTTTTATATTATTTCTACAGAAAAAGTATCATATTTATCTCAACTTTGTCACTTTTATATTAAATAATTAACTTCTTCTGACGCTCGCATGGGCTACAGGTGTAGGCCATCAACTTCAAGGGAAATTTATGCAGATGTCTGTGCGCCACGAGAGATGTCACACTACTTACGGGGGCGGGGCGAGTACTTGAGGAATACACTGTCCGATTATTCTGTAGCGCGCCAAGTTTAAATAATTTATGACAATATTACACGTTGGGCTATATATGTAGACCGCGTGTGCACTCTACTGTTAACAATGAAATTAATTAATAACGTATTTCTAAGAGTAATAAATTAATTTTGTCAAATATACAAACTACTGC
>JARYHS010005557.1:7485988-7536572 GCA_031002005.1 Vandiemenella viatica | reverse complement strand
GAACAGTGAATCTTCAAATCATCTCCTTTCTGAAGTCGTGCAATGGCATTCCAGAGGTAGTGTGCTCAAACGATTTATTTCTTGCCTCAAATAAATTTAAATATTACTTAGGAACAAAGTTATTCAGAAATAAAATGACATTTGGTTGCAAACGTTCAATCAACGTTAAACTTCAAGGTAAATAAAATTTCGGGTTTTAGCTTCTTAAAGAAAAATGGATCTTTTGACTAACAACATAGAAAGGGGAACTTTAATTCATTTGCAATATAGCAATATTTAAACAAAACCATTTACAAAATAGGTAAGGAATTCTTCAAAACAACAATTTTAAAATGAAGGAATTTTATATTAAAATGTTTCAAGGCTTTCAGCAAGTAAAAGAGACTCTGACATTTATACTAATCCCTCTCAAATCAAAAGCAACCGGATTAAGATCTACAATAATAATAATAATGTATAAATAAATTGCAACGGAGTGCACACTAGAGTGGCCATTTCCCTACACACCCACCTTCACACTTTCCTGCACCCACCAACATTTGCCCTCTACATTAAATTCTTTCAACCTTTTTTGTAAATTATTCATGATTTCTCCTGGTAACTTATTACAATACTTGACACCCTTACCTAAAAAGAAGAATCTTTCTACTGCTTTGTGCTTGAAATCAAGTGCCAGCTTGTGGTCATGGTCATCTTTTACCTTCCATGCATTACTATTATTTCTTACACCAATATGTTTTCATTCCTCATCATTAATATACGCCTTATACACTCCCATTATCGACATCATCCTCCTCCCTTCTTCCAATGAATTCTGTTCCAGCAATTTTATCATATCTGTTACTGATTGCGTTCTGCGATAATTTGCAGAAAGAAACTTAGCACTCCTTTTTTGTACCATCTCTAACGCCTCATCTACTTGGAACAGTAATAGCAGCTTATGAAACGCAGTACATAGTCTTGGCTAGTTAAAATTTATAGAAATAAAATTTATGTGTTCTACCAATAGAACTTGAGAACATAAAAAGGAAAAAAATCCACTCTGCCTTCAGAGAACATGCTAAATGCTTTCAAAAGTTTACTAAAAACAGCCGAAATTATCTTTAATACCTGGAAAGTTAGCCGAATTCATAGAACGATTAACACTGTGTGTTCTTAGTATTATTGATTCGACATACATTGGTGGCAAAATGTTTTCCAACACAAATCTTATGAATAGCTAGCAACTTGCCTTAACTTCGCTTGTGTGGGATATTATTGTAAGTACTATTCTCTAAGCCAACACAGTAAATAAACTTAACAGTCCACAATCTCTTTGCATCACTGAATGAACTCCAAAACTAACTTTAGATTGAATTTTCTGAATAACATTCCGCGCGAATGCTGAAATAACGATGAACATTTTGACTTCAAGATGGGTATTTCCATGAAATCGATAATTATTTGTAAATCCTTTAATTTGATTCCTAGGTTTTTCAACGACACATTAAAATCAAACAAGCCCCTTTATACCCGCAGAATTAAGGCTTATACAGTAATTAGAACCAGTAGTTTATTGTAAATTTCTTTCAAAAAATTATATCCTAAATTTATGATTTTTCTACATCAAATCCAAATGAAATAAGTCTTGTTTCGCTAATGGGTGCGCAGACCGTATGTAAATCGAAATCCTTCCAAAACTCCGACCAGTAGTATTTGCATGAATAACATTCAACGAAGATTTGGTGCTAATGTGGTAAGGTTCCAAATTTTTCGAAATGTCATCAAAAGTAAACGCACCCTGTTTCAACCATGGTACGACGATTTGTATCTAAGGACAATCAAAATTTCATCAGTATGTATTTTTTCTGAATCTGGTTCAACTATAAATGATAATAATATGGAAAATTTTTCAGTTTCCCAAGATGACATCAGGAGCAAACCTACCCACTTTCTCACGTCGCCACAGATGTTGCATTAATCTAAGGTCCATTAAAACCCTACCATTATTTGGTGTCAATCGCGTCAACTAAAGATTGAACTACATTTCTAATTTCTTTCGACATCACATCTACATTAGTTAATACTTTATTTTTCTCACTACGAGATGCAGTTTAATGAAAATCTTACAGGTACACCGCCCTCCTCGTCAGCTCAGTTGGTTGTGACACCGTGACGGTGTCCGGAGTTGATACGTGTTTAGTTGGTTCACGTCCTGGTGATGGAATAAATTTTAAGCGTAAGGACTCAGCAAGTAGAGTGGGAATACTGGTGCTGCACAATTCCTAATCACCATATTGAGCACCAAAGTCCTGGCTTAAATCCAAAACCCCTCTGCATACCGCAATTTTGATGATTTTTCTATTGGAGAGGGGCATTAAGAAGGTATTGTTATCTTAGGAAAGAGTTTTATTGAATAGGTCGGCACCGGGTTTCACACTCTTCTCCTACATTTCTTATTTCATACAACACTCTGCACTGAACATAAACACTACCACAGTCATCGCCATCTGCAGCAACTCATATGGACACCCACTGAAGAATGTAATGCGAAGCTGCCCAGTTCATGTTCGCAAAAGTTCTCATGCAGGATTGTTGCATCCACAGTAATCGCCTAGTGTCGTATGTCATCCATAAGGTAAATAGATACAAATTCATCCCGTTTGTAACCTCCACACAACTAAAATTTATCCAAACAAAGACGAGCAAACTCCACTAATTAACTTGCTCATAACTCTGCAGGTCTTATGACGACGTGGCCCTAAATATGTGGTATTTTGACCCAAGTAAACAGAGTAGAGGTCACTTCTTAAAATATTATAATATTCAATCGTCATAAAATAGCTCAATTAACGGGTCGCTAATTCTACAGAAATTACAACGCGAAGTTGTTAGCATATACTGTCAACTATTTTAATATTCAAACCAACGCTCTCAGACACTCGATAAAACAAAACACAATTACAAGATATCACTTTTCGAATAACTAATACATTCATATACCACTACTGTGGCACTCGCAGTCTGAAACCGACAGTGCTTTCTTAAAAAAAAAACAAAAAAAATCCTTCCCCCCCCCCTCTCTCTCTCTCTCTCTCTCTCTCTCTCAGTGTGTGTGTGCCACTCCCGACCAAAGATTTCTATCTTATCTTTTAAAGATGTACTTACACTACCCACTAACAATGTGTTTGGTAATCTGTGTATTTCTCGAGCTTCATACTCTATACTAATATTATAAAGCTGAAGAGTTTGTTTGTTTGTTTGTTTGTTTGTTTGAACGCGCTAATCTCAGGAACTACTGGTTCGAATTGAAAAATTCTTTTTGTGTTGAATAGACCATTTATCGAGGAAGGCTTTAAGCTATATAACATCACGCTGCGACTAATAGGAGCGAAGAAACAATGGAAAATGTGGAAAAAACGGGGAAAATTATTCATCTTTGAGGGCTTCTGTTGCGTGCGCTGCGAAAACGGTTCAAGATACCAAAAAAATATGTATGAAAGGATTATTCCTCTTGAAATGATCTAAAAAAATGTCCGCGACAGTATATGTCTATCTCTTAAGATTAACTCACTAGAACCGTTTTTATGGTAATCAAATTTGGTCGAAATTAATGCATTATTACCAATTATTTGTCAGAGTTGTATCAACATAATAATATTAATCTTTATCCAAATAAATTTGTTGTTGATTAAGAGTATTTAATTGTGAACAAAATTGTCTTTGGCATCACTTAATTTCAATGAACATCTTAGAAGATATTACGCGCGGTCGGCTCCCTTCTGAACGGTTGTAGTTCCCCATTATGGAAGTTTAACATTTTAAAATTAACTACAAATATGAGAGCACATTTGTGGGGAGGTAGTATAACTTTTCGTTCAAAGTTACTTTTAATAGGAGACGGGAAAGTACCTCATTTTGAAAATAAAATTGAAATTGATCGCGATTTAGGAGAAAGAGTAAGTAACATTGAGGACTTAATATCGAAAGTTTACACTGAAATCAGCGAAATAGAAAATAAAGATCATCAATGGATGTGTCAAAGGGCAATATTGGCGGCGAGAAACAGTAGCGTGGACGAAATTAACGACCTAATTTTAAGTAAACTTCCAGGAGATATAGTTACCTACACATCTATTGATAACGTAATGGATCAAGAAGATGCGGTATATTACCCACAAGAGTTTCTTAATTGTTTGAACCCAAGTGGCCTTCCCCCATATTCCCTCAAGTTAAAAATAGGTGCCCCAATAATTTTACTTAGAAATCTCAAACCACCAAATTTATGTAACGGAACCCGACTTCAAATTAAATTTCTACGCAATAACGTGATCGTTGCAATAGTTTTGACTGGTCCAGCAGTTGGTCAAACGGTGCTTATACCTCGCATCCCAATGATTCCAAATGATTTACCTTTTAATTTTAAAAGAATTCAATTTCCCGTTACGCTATCTTTCGCCGTTACAATTAATAAATCACAGGGGCAAACATTTAAACACGTAGGAATCGATTTACGTCAAGACTGCTTTTCACACGGCCAACTATATGTCGCGATGTCAAGATCAGGTTGCGGAGAAAACCAATATGTTCTTCTGCCACAAGAAAATAAAACTAAAAATATAATTTACGCAGAAGTACTTTAAAATAATTATGTTCTTTTAAAAACTTAAAAACTAAATTTGCAACAAATTGTCTAAAATAATAACAGAAATTGACGCGGACAAAGTCGTGGGTAACTGCTATAATTTATAAAGCTGAGGAGGTTGTTTGCAAAAATAAATATGATGCCCAAAATAACTATTCCACGCGGACGAAGTCGCGGGCACAGCTAGTTACATTATATACATTATTACACACAATGTTTACATTATAATTAACTACACTTAACTAAATAATGTTTTCAAATTAATTAACTTCGTAATTGGGGTGATAGCATATGTTACACGTGCCCCCACTTGACCCCCCAGGCAAAATCAATGATTGTTTTGCATGACTTGTACTTTTCCGAGACGTTAAACTGAAAATTGCTACCCACACCAATTACTTTCCATCCACAATTGCCTTGCAATATCCTTCATATTACATTAATTATTGATTGTACATTCATCATCTAAGCAAGTTTATAATTTTATGTCTTTTATAATAACATAACAGCTGAGTCGGCACTACACAGCGTCCCTCTTCATTGTTGTTTGCTGCACCGAACATATACAGTCAGATCAAATTAACAATTCGCTCACTCGTCAGCATTCATAATAATATTCAGTACCATAATACCGGCTTGTTACTGTATAAAGCTACTTTCATATAAATGAATACACAGATATCATTTTTCAGTAAACCCAACCTATTTCAAAATTGATACAATATTGTTCGTTTAACATTTATCAGTTCATTTTATCAGTCCTTAATTTTGTACAATTTTAGGTCCACTATGTTCCGTAATCCTAAGGTTCTATTTAATTTGGGGTACCCAAACAAATACGCACTCGCATTCGGTTTTGAAATAGGTATACCAGAAGTAATGAAAAACAAGCTTCAGCTTAAAATTATTCTAAAAATGAAGCCATTACTATCGTAAAATTATAATTTTCTAGGTGATTTACAACAGCACTATCTATTTGTGGTATTAATTTTAAAATTTGTACTTTTTGAAAAATTTAAAATATTTTTGTTTCAACAAATCAAAATTGTGTTAGCTAATAGTACGTTATATCACATGAAAGGATATGAAAAATGCTGTGAAATGACATCTCTCTTAGATCTCTAGTGAAAAATGTTTGTTTGCTTTTAATAAAAAAAAGTTACATGGTTGTAATTAAAAAATGAGTAGACATATCTCAATTAAATTTGGTATTATTCCAAGCGTATAGAAATAGTACATCTCTGCCAAATTTTATGGTAATCTGAGATGGTGAGGTTTAGATAAGTGTATTGATATTGAATGACTCAAACTTTAAATTAAAGCCATCCGTAATTTCAATTTTTTATTTATATGCTCACTCTACCCTTTTGGATTCATTAGATAACGAGTTAGTTAAATGGCAGTGGTCGGTGTAGTTGGTAGCGAAGCTCCAGATTCGAGTAGAATTATTCTAAATGTAAAATGTGCGAATTGTAATAGACCCGTGAGAAATGGTATACTGTGTGACTTTTGTGACAAGTGGAATCATTTAAAATGTGTAAACATAAAGGAAGAAGAAATTCCGAGTTAGTTGGTAGAATGGAGGAGCCCAGCATACTTTGATGCTCAAGGTATAAACAACGAGGCACAGTCCAACAATAACAAAAATTTCCTGCTTCAGGTAATTGCAGTTCTGCAAGAAGATGTGCAGTGCCTTATGGATGAAAATGAGAAAACAAAGAAAAAACTTGAAGAATACGATCATCCAATGTGCGGTATTTATGTAAGTACTCATACGGAAACAAGTCAGTGGAAAACGACCGTCAAATTCAAAGTTAAATTCAATCAGTAAAAATGTCTTTAAGAAACAGGTACTTATTACTGTCACTTAACGGGCGTGAAGAAGTTGCCGAGAACATTTCGAGTGTGGAATAACAAGCAATAAGTAAAACATGCAGCCGAAGAAAATCTTTTTTTTAAAAAAAAAGCGTATGCAATGTTAATATATATGCGGACAGCCACGGACATGGAATATCTTCAAAATTGAATGAATGCCTAGGGGAACTAAGGTCGTTTGAAGTAGAGGGTCTGGTAAAGCCAAATGCAACTTTGGTTAACGTTATTAGCAACAATGATATGACTAAGCATTAAAGTAACGATTTTGTAGTAATTATAGGGGGCGCCAATGATGTTTAAAAAATCAAAGAGCCGATGCAATATCTTCAATAGAAAATCAAAGTGTAATGTTAGAACATAATAAGCCAGATCTAGTTATTAAGACAGACAATCAAAAAAATGTTACTGACCCTATCAGGAACATATTACTATGTCATCAAAATGTTCAGTGCCTAAGCAATAAAGTAGATTATTTAAGCAATACAATAAATTCAAAGAAATATAATACAGTTGTCTTTACAGAACATGGCTGTAAATCTAATGAGATAAACACCATGAAAATAGAAAATTATGTCATTTTAAGCTCCTTCTGCAGAGATAAACATAAAAGTGGTGGTGTATGTATATACTGTAATATAAACACGAATTGCAAAGAAATAGGTTGGATAAAAGACTATGGTAAAGAGATGGAGTTAGAGGTGTAGAAATATATATAAGTGAAGAAACCAGTGTCCTTATAACTGGAGTTTATAGAGCTCCATACAGAGATATTAACTCCTTCTATAGATTGTTTTCAAAACTTTTAAATGAAATCACTGTTCTATATCAAAACATTATAATAGCAGGAGATTTAAACATTAATAGGCTCTCACAGGACAGATGGGTTGAAATGTTTAATGAAACCATTGATGCATATGGCTTAACTAACTTAATCACAGGGCCCACTAGGGAAACAAGCAGTTCAAAGACTCAGCTGGACAACATAATCTCAAACATTTTGAGCGATATTTGCAGAAATTCAGTTGTAGAAAAATTTGTTGCAGATCACTAAGGTCAGAAATTATTTATCAATTATTACCATGGAAAAATAAAATAAGCGAAGGTATATCTGAATCAGATAGAAGCACGTAAAAAAAATTGTTACCAAACTTATAGAAGAACTCAAAAAACTCAACTGGGGTGAGATAAAATATATGAAAGATGTAAACAATGCCTGGGAAATCTTTTGTACAAACTTCAGTAGGTGTCTTGAACTGTCTTGTCCCTTAGTAAAAAAAGAGTTTTAAAAACTAATAATGGAGTCAAAATTCCTTTAACAGTTACATGTCTAAAGATGAAGCGTGATATGATGGATGCTTTTCTTTCGTCCAAGCAGACAGGTCTCAGTTTTTACAAACAGAGGTACAAAAAATATAAATCAGAATATTTCAATAAAATAAAAACTTGTAAGGCAGAATAGTATGAAAAAAGAATTTTAGAATCTTGTAATCTACCAAAAGAAGTCTAGAAAATTGCCAAAAATATATCTGGTCTCAACAAATGCACTATTAATGTTCGTGATATCTCTTCAATAAAAATAAATAACTGTGTTTTAAATGACCCTGAGAAGGTAGCCAATGCTTTCAATGAGTATTTTGCTTGTTTCCCTACTCCTAATGCAAGCACGAATAGTATGAAAACAAACAATTATGGTGGTTAAATTAACTCTACAACCTCCAGCAAGTTGCCCAAATTTGATAAATCAATTTTCCTTAAACAGGTAACAGACAATGAAGTTAGTTCCACTATAAGAAAATTAAAAAACAAACAGAGCTATGGCTACGATGATATTTCACCATGGCTAATTAAACAGTATTTTCCACCTATTCTTACCATCCTAACTCATTTAATAAATATGTCACTTACTATAGGTGAATTCCCCAGTTTCCTAAAAATATTTTATCAAGCCTCTTTTTAAGAAAGGCCACAGACAATTATTGAGTAATTATAGACCTATTGTTCTCATTACCAAGTTTAGTTAAATATTAGAATATGTGATTTCTGCACGAATAACAAAGTTTCTGGAAACAAATAACCTAATTAATAATAGAAAATTTGGTTTTAGGAAGGGGACTATCAACAGTCAGTGCAATAACAGAGTTTATAGATACCCTTCTTGAAATCCTCGATAGTAATAAACATTCAGCAGCAGTTTTATGGATTTATCAAAAGCATTTGATAGAGTGGATCATACCATATTGTTGGAAAAAATCAAAATATATGGGATCAGAGGAATAACCTCTGATTTATTAAAATCATATCTGAGTAATCAGCAGACTGAAATACTTCAAAAAACAGCAGAGGAACACATAAAATTCAAATCGAAAAAATTCTTAGTCAAAAGAGGGGTACTGCAAGGACCTATTATGGGCCCCCGCCTTTTCATCCTTTATGTCAATGATATACCTCAACAGGACAATAACTGTACTATTTCATATGCTGATGATACTACAGTCTTAAACTCGGATAACAAACTCAACTGGGCAGGACAAATTTGCTGTGTAGCAGGAAAATGTTTCAAAATATTGCACTTGTTGTAGTGATGAGGGAAGTACCAGAGAAGTGAAGGAATTGGATTACAAAATGTTGGTCAGACTATTTCTTGAATATGGTGGTGTAGTATGGGACCCACATTCTGGGTATCCAAAATTGGACTAAGAATGAGTGCAAAGGACTGTGATAGTTTTGTCTCTCGAAATTAATGGAGAACTTAATCAGTAATAGATATAATAAAAGAGCTAGAATGAGATTCATTTGACAGGAGGTTGAAGACTGTCATGGGAGTGTAGAACGCACATATTGGTAATGATGTGTTGGAAGATATTGGTGTAATAATTAAAGGTAATGCATGGAAGGGCAAAGGTAACCATTACCACAAGCTGGCACACGATTTCAGGCACAAGGATGTGGGAAGATTTTCTTTTGTATGTAAGAGGTCATGGATTGGAATAAGTTACTTAAAGAAATGATCAATAATTTAGCAATAATATTCGATATAATTTGTAGAGGACAAGAGTTGGTGAATACAAGAAAGGAGTGGAAAATGTGTGTGTGTGTATAAGGAAATTTCCACCCGATTGCTCTATAGCAATTACACTAATTAACATTTTTAAGTCATTGTTCATAAGACATTATTTCCATTTCAAAGGTAATTTTTGTGTTAGAAAATATTATGATAAATAGTTTCACAGCTGTTGGTTATTTGATGTCATCAAAGGGAATGATGTTATCCACTTATATTCAGTGGCGGGCCAAATTCATACTGATCGTTAATGAAATAACTTCTTATTGTAAATGCTTTTTCCTTTTGTCTTCCTGATCAAGTAGAACAGCATTAATTCACCTCTCACTAATGATTTTTTTCAGTGTAATTTTGCTCCTCCCCATGTGATCAAAGGTGAGAGGTACTTCATTTGAATGGTGTACCACTACCTCTCAGGACTACATTATCACCTATTGTATGTCCTGGGACTGAATTTATATAGAAATTTCACCAATTTCATATGAATGTCAACAACACATTTCAAGAGAAAATAGTTAGTTTTTCAATACTTGAAGGGCGTATAAAGAAAAACAAAGATACTTTTATGGCGTTTGTTGATTTAGAAAAAACTGTTGATAATTTAGATACGACAAGATGCTCAAAATTTTAAATATGTCCAGTCTAAAATATCGAGATAGAAGAATATGAATTATATAAGTATCAAGTTGTTATAATAAAAGTAGAGAGTTGGGAGAGCAGATTTAAGCAAAATGATATAAATAAAAATAATACTGATTATAAATGAATGCAGTTTTTGTCGGTGTTGTATATTTATAAACGTTTCTCAGGAAAGAAACTGAGTGATATTATTATGATACACAGAAATTATAAAATTATTCTGTTTGTTTTCTGAGAAACGTTTATAAATATAATTATACTTACAACCATAGTGAAGATTAAATATTTGAAGGTAAGCATTATTTTTAAATACAGCATGCATAATACATTTCTATTAGCCTAGCAAAACATTGTTGAAGCAAAGATGAGACTCAAAAAGAGATAATTATTGCTGACAAAGATATACACTACTAACAGCATTTCCTTATAACACATGCTCAATGATCAGATGAAGATCCACTGTAACAAATCAGTACACACTCTCTCTGTTAAGGAAATTATCAGGATGACCTCTCAGCATATCTGATGAACAGCAGGAGATCGCTAGAGGTAAGATAATAAAAATGGGGTGCTGGTTCACTACTTAAAAAATATTTCGCCCACAGGTTGTAGAAAATATTTATTTAAAATTTGCCAAAACCTTACAGTTACAAACAATACGTTAAAATCAATCGGTGTTAACCTTATAAACAATTGACACTGTCTATATAGTCTTACAAGAATCACACAACAAAAGGCAATTAAATTAACATTATCACAAATAAAATATAAAAGTAATATGTTTGAAATTATAACAGTTAATCAATAATCTTAAAAATTGAACTGAAAATGAGATATTAGCTGATTTAATAAATATTAAGAAGCTATAGTTATATAGTTACATAGACTTTCATTATTAATCTATAATTAAATATAATTTAGAAAGATTTCTAATACCTGACAAAAATAGCTCAGATATTACCATTGGATCTATCAATATTATACAGCCTAAAAAATAGCATGTTACTAATGGATTTGAACCAGAGCAGGTGAAAAAGGTAAGGTTCCTGATACAATATTGGAAAAATACTTATTTGGTTATCAGTGCAAACAAAACATTATACACAGCTCATACATTTATTTAAATGGTGTAAAAAATCGTTAATTGTCATTCTGTAAAACACCTGCTATGGTCATAAAGCATCAAATAATATAACTGACACTACTTTTCTACTCTGAAATTTCTCTTATCACACTAACATAAAATTAAAATAAAATATATCTTATATTAACAGTTGAAAGATAATGCTAGAAATTACCAGAAAAAAGCAATTTATATAACAATATTGCATGATTCTACCAATAAGATGGATATGCCACAAAAGTTTTGTATCAATGAGCCATTTATCCAAACGTTAAAAAGAAAGCATAAGCCCATAAAGAATAATATTTAAAAAAAAACAGAATATACCATACATTCGATTCCCTTTAAGGCATTTGACCTTAAAATATACCCTGAGAAACTGAAACAGGACCAAAGTTAAATATAAAAAAAATCAAGTAACACTGCAATCAGACTCTGAAACCAACCATCAGAGAAAATCATAGATATTCCCAATTGTTTTATTATATTTAGAAACAACCTTTTTATAAATAATATGTTTACTTTTGAATGAGATATAAATATTGAATTTCAATGAATGGATTTTTAGATGCCTAAAACATTAAAATTTCCAAAAATTATACAGGAAGAAGGAGGTTCTTCAGAATAAATGATATGAAACTGTTTAGGAGCATCAAAATGTGTAAAGTACATTAACAGAAGTTAAAATCCCATATCCGAAAATGAATTGTAGATTTTAAGGAAAATTTAAACATAGCTACAGGATCACAACCAGTAGTATGATAACACATTGAAATGGATCAGGCCTTAGATTTAATTTTAAGGAAGCAGTGCACTAAAAATTAGCAATTATGTTTAATAAAAGACCATAATTCTAATACTATTCTATGCAAAGCATTCAAATTTTAATGATTTTCTTCATATAGGGATACATGGGAATAAATTTCATTTATTCATCAATTTCCAGCTGGGATTTGGGATTTTAATTTACACCAGTATATTATCCAGAGACTTTAAAATTGTCATTTTTCATAACTGAATTAACTTATATCCTGTAAGATACAGACACCGCAAAAAATACTTTCCGCATAAATCACAATAACATGGATCATCGCCTAAATAATATGTTGAAGCGTGTTAGGTCTTTCATATATGATACATGATTTTACACAATCATTAGGATAATGGACATTCGTCTTAATGAATACGCTGATGACGTTTGAGAGTATCAGCATTTTTAAGGGATTTCCCACAAACTTCACAAATAAACGGGCGTTCATTTGAATGAGTTACCTGATGCCTTCTGTAATCTCCTGACCGCAAAAAACATTTTCCGCACACATCACAAGAAAACTGGCGTTCACCAAAATGAACACGTAAATGCTTCTTAAGTAATCCATTTTCTGGGAATGATTTTCCACAAACTTCACAAGTAAATGGCCGTTCATCTGAATGACTTAACAGATGCCTAGTGCGATCACCAGACCACATAAAACTTTTTCCGCAAATATCACAAGAAAACGGGCGTTCACCAGAATGAATCCGCTGATGAGTTTTAAGGTGTGGGGAATGTTTAAATGATTTTCCACAAGTTTCACAAGAGAATGAGCGTTCACTGGAATGAGACAACTTGTGGTGTCTAAGATCAGAATTACTCGTAAAATATTTTCCACAAATATCGCAAGAAAAAGGCAGTTCGCCAGAATGAATCCGCTGATGAGTTTTAAGGCTCAGGGAATGTTTAAATGATTTTCCACAAGTTTCACAAGAGAATGAGCGTTCGCTGGAATGAGACAACTTGTGTTGTCTGAGATAAGAATTACTTGTAAAAGATTTTCCACAAATATCACAAGAAAAAGGCAGTTCTCCCGAATGTATTAACTGATGGCGTTTAAATCTCCCAAATTGTGTAAAAAAAATTCCACAAACACCACAAGGAAACTGGCGTTCACCAGAATGAAACCGCTGATGACTTTTAAGATCTTCAAACTCTGCAAATGATTTTTTACAAACAACACAATAAAACGGACGTTTACTAGAATGTATCAGCTGATGACGTTTACAGTTACCATGGTTTGTAAATGATTTTCCACAAAAATCACAAGAAAACTGGCGTCCTCCAGAATGAATCAGCTGATGACGTTTAAGGCTGTCAGTCTCTCTAAACGATTTTCCACAAAAATCACAATAAAAAGGGCGTTCTCCAAAATGAACCAGCTGATGACGTCTAAGTCTGCTAGACACTGTAAATGATTTTCCACAAAAATTACATGAAAACGAGCGTTCACTAGTATGAAGTTGCTGATGATGTTTAAGGTTTCCAGATGATGTAAATGATTTTGAACAAATATTGCAAGAATACAGGAGTTCGCCTGAATGAATCAGCTGATAACTTGCAAGGTGCCCAGATTGCGAAAATGATTTTGAACACATGTTATAAGAAAATTAACATTCACTGGAATTAAACCTCTTGTGCTTTGTAAGGGTGGAATAATCTGTATAAGATTTTCCACAATTTTACACGAATATTGCTGTTGACCCAAATGTATCCTACTGCTATAAATGTTGGAAGTGACTGGCTTCTCCTCTATTGCGTTGGTTTGAAGTTCATCAGTATAAAGTTAGCTGTTCCACAATTGTAACTGCTAATTTTGCAGTCACAGGTATGCCTAGACACAGAAAAACGTGTATGTAATTATGTGGTGACCATTTTTTACTCTGGCGAAGTATATTTACCGATAATTCATAGATATATTTCTGTTTATAAAACTAGTAGACTAATTTTCTTAGCATATACTGCATCATTCTATATAATGGTAGACAGTGTAAGTAAGAAAATGTACTGCCACTAAGACCAATACATTTAGCAGACTGTAGAACTCTGAATAACCAAAAATGTGATTTATAGTAAAAATCTATATTCTACATGCTTTAAGAAAAAATTTAAAATGTTCCTGTATTTTATAAAGTAGACACTAGTATTATCAACTACTGAATTGCCAATTTACTAATTTAGTGGCTGATAATGTAAAATACTACCTATTTATAAAAAAAAATTAATGACACAAATAATATTGTTTTTTTGGTCCCTGAAACCCCAAAATCAATTAGTTAAAAGATTTTAATTGCTCAATATTATCTCTGGACTTAAATGACTGCTTATCTATTGGGAATTCTTTATTACTAAATGAATTAACCCTTTGACTGCTGTAGACGCGTTAACGCGCGTGGCTACTACTGCGCCCAGGTGCTCCAGACGTGTATACACGCGCCGCCTTGCCGCTCTGAATCTGCTCCAGACGTGTATACACGCGCCGCCTCGCCGCCCTGTCTGTACTCCAGACGTGTTAACACGCTAGCCGCTTAGCGGCCTGGCTATGAAGCCATATTTCCACCCAGGGTGGTTAGTTGTTTTCCTCATTCGGCCCTTGAGCATTGGCAGCTGCGATCTAATTTGTGTTGCTCTTTTCCTTTTAGTTTTCGCTGAGAAAATGGCATACAGTCATTATTTTTTTAACTGCTTAACGTCTCTTAACAGCGAGGTTTTTAGAGATGTTAAAGAATGGGGGGCAAGGAATGGTAAGGAATTCGGCTATGGCCTTTTGAAGGAAGCATCCCGGCATTCACCTGGAGTGATTTGGGGAAACCATGGAAAACCCAAATCTGGATGCCTAGACGGGGATTTGAACCATCGTCCTCCCGAATACGCCGTCGTGTTTGTACCGCGGAAGAAATCATGGAGATTATTACTACAAGCGAAAGTGAATATAATCACTTTAATATGGATGACAGTGATAACCCTTCGACAGGATCTCGATGTAATTTTCCTAAGCTGTGTACATCAGCTAGTGGAAAATGACCATTTTTCAGAGTTTGAAGCTACAGATTGTTCGAGCGAAATGTGTGGAAAAAGAGAATGCTTTAGTGACGTGTTTGACAGCATATGCTTGTCGATTAAGCTGCAGGACACAAGTGTGGATTACGTTAACATTCCAGCAGTTTGTAATTTTTCCTGATATTTCTAACGGAATATCATATGATATCTAATGCTGATGAGACCAACAGATACGCGAGAATCAATTCACACTATATTTTCACTATGAAGTGGTTTAAAAAGTTCTTTTTCCACATTCTCGAACACTGCATTTTAAATGCTCACGCTCTTCACCGAGTAGTAACCGGACGAAAAATGCCAGTTGCAGAATTTCGTCTGTTGCATCCATAAATTTAAATTTCGTGAGGAATTTTTCAGGATTTCCTGACACCCCCCCCCGTCTTGTAAGATCAGGTTCCGTGAGACGCCACCCCCCCCCCCCCTTGAAATCGCCCTCGCAACTTTTTGAGACCTTTTTTCCAAATTTCATTCTTATTGCAAATTCAAAGAAGAGCACGCCAATGCGTAAATGCGCTGTATGTTCGATACAGAAAGTGCCTCGAGAAACCAATGCAGAACATGTAATGTATCACTGCGTGTTGTACCATTTTTCAAGGCTTATCACACAAAAAGAATTACTAACCATGGTTAACTGCAGAGTAATAATTATATTACATTTATACGCCTCTAAAACTAAAGAAAATAATTTAAAAAATATATATATATTAACCGGGTCAAAAAGAAGACTGGAAAATTTGTGCAGAATTTGTGAAAGGTATTCGGAAAGGTTCTCTCCAGATAAATTACTACGCTCACAAACTAAAAACATTTCAGTTGCTGTAATATCTATATAGTATATGAAGTACCGTCATGTTTGATTACGCAGACAATTACTTTTAGAGGAGCTTTAAACTGAAAAACTTTAGATGTTATATTAACTGTATTTATTTTGTATCTGCGGTTTCAAATCGCAGAGCGACAGCAGAAGAACTCCACACACAACGCTCCAGATGTATTCAGCACACAGCGGTCCGGTCTAATGCGGCATTCCAGCGCAGGTAAACAGCTTAGGCGTAAACAAAGCCGCACTCAGCGAGGGCTCGGCCGGCCGCACCGTAGCAGTTAAAGGGTTAATGGATTTCACATTACATATATGAAATATTGGTTTAGTTCCCACTGTCATCAATTTCACAAAATAGTTATTTTTTTAGTAAAAAAGGTATAACATCCCAGTAAACAGAGATATTCAGTTTATTGAATTTATTGATTTTCACTGAATGTTATGACTTTATTAAATATGCAAAGGCATTTTGGAGTATAAAGAAAGGTATCCAACTTAATTAGTTGAAATACTTAGCTCTTGAGAGTAAATAAATAAATCGACATTATAAGAGAGCTGAACAGGAATCACTCACAAATCAGAGTTGGAAAACAGATGAAGCAACAGATATTATTAATACATTTTACAGACTACCAACCAAGATAAACTGTTAAGTCCTCAACAACATATTCTGTGCAGTTAACACTGTGATCTTAATTCACAACTCAAAAGTACTTGTTTGCTAAATAAAGAAATTGCAAAAAAAATAAAAGTAAAAAACGAACTTGCATCAATCTTAAAAAAAAAACATGGTATTCAGCTTAGATAGATATAGAAACTAAATAGTAGTTTCTTATTTGGAGAGCATCTCTCTGTGTTTTAACAGCTACAACAGTGACTGCTTATTAAGAGCAACAGATAATATTTAGATGTATTCCAGGATCATTGCCAACACTCTCTAGGAAGATGGCACTAGATAGAAAATGTTACTACTTTTGACAATTTGATTTTCTATAAGAAAGTATCAAAATCAATTCCAACTTCTATATAAAATTAAAAAGCAATGCATTCGATGGTAAGGTGAAATTTATCGGGCATACAGCGAAAGAAATTTTTAGTAAAAAACATTAACTCTCTACACAACCCAACTATAGTTAATATAATATGTCCAACAAACTTCCAAAGAATGTATTGCATTCCTTATTTGATTCTAGTTGGTCTGAAAAATCAATCTATGTCAGCTATTACTTGATTTATGTGGAATATTTTCCATTTATATGAGATATGTGTGAAAAGTAATAAGATTGTTAAAATCTGAGCGATCTGGCAAACTGCGTCTGCCAGTTTGTGCTAGGCTTATTTGCTCATCCCTTTTATATGCGCAGTCTGAGTTTCAACTCCATTAAAACAACACATTAGTTTTGACTGGACCATCAGTGAAGTTGTGTCTTTGTTGTGTGTTACAGAAATGGACCATTGGGATTTAGATAAATGTTGTGTATTCAAGTTTTGTGTTAAGCTTGGAGAATCCACGAGTGTGACCTTTAAAAAGTTGAAACAGCCCTATGGGGAACATTGCTTATCAAGAGCACAAGTTTTCCGCTGGCACAAATCATTTTTGGAAGGCTGAGAACACATTGAAGATCAACATCGCTCAGGGAGAACCAGAAGATCAAGAACTGACAAAAAAGTTGAGCATGTGAAGGCTCTTGTGATCTGACCGTCATTTAACAATAAGGATGATGAATGAACAGTTAAATTTAAACACATTCACCATACATCACATTTTAACAGAAAATTTGAACATGCAAAAGGTTTATGCCAAAATGGTGCCAAAATCCTTACAACTGAATAGAAGGACAATCGAAGAAACAAGTGAGTTGATTTTCTTAAGAGGATAAACAATGACCAAGAATTCTTCAATCATGTGATCACAGGGGATTAATCCTGGATATTCAAGTATGATCCTGAAATAAAACAAAGAATTGCACACTCCGTCATCTCCTTGACCGAAAAAATGTTGAATGAGCAAATCAAAGATCAAAACAATGCTGATTTGGTTTTTTGATGGTAGGAGTATGGTGCATAAAGAATTTGTTCCTCCAGGACGAACTGTCAATTAAGTGTTTAAAAAGGGTGTCTGTGACAGATCAGCTAACAGCCCTACCAGTTGAAGCCTTACAGCGCTACTATCAAGAGTGGAAACGACTCCGCCGGTGTATAGCTGACCAAGAGAACTACTTTGAAGTTGATAACCTTGCTGTATTGGGAAAAAAACTTTGGTAAGTAAAAAAACCTCATTACTTTTCTCAAGTACCTCATACATAAGTTTTGCATTGAAAGTAATAAATTGAATAAATTAGTAAATTCATAGTATGCTTCTCTCAGTTTCTCCATTGTTTAAGTACCTTCGTAATGTAGGTGTCGACAGAGATGATTCTTTATCATCATTTGCTGAAAACATTTTTTATTCACCATCAAAATTGTGAACTTTGTGACTGCAGTTTTCAGATTTTCAATAAAATCAAAGCAAATAATTCCCACTGATTCAAAAAAATACCGGCAATAATCATTCTGTCAAATGCAATCGATTACTCCTTTTTATGCTGTAGATCAACTGGTTTCCAATCAACATGCAACTTTTCAAGTTTAATATGACCACCTAAATATGGTGTAATGTATGATGTACCATAAATGTTCATATTAATCACTTATCGCTTAGTGCACTTCAACAGACTCTGCCTTTAAAACGTAACTCCTTCAACTATTTCACTACTAAATTCAATCACATAAAAAAAGTGTTTGGTCGTAACCAAGCATTACTACACTTTCTATAGAGGCACTGCAAGTGGTAAAAGGATTTGCTAATAACCTTCAAAGCCCTGTGTTCAAAAGAGTTTCATTTCTGGTGCTCAGTGGTGGAACCTATCTGTACAACAGGAAAAAAAAAATTGGAACACTAAATTGATAAGATCCTCATTAAAATGGAACTTCGTTTTCAAATTTGTATTTGCTCAACAAATTTGGCACCCAATTTTGCAATAAGTTTTCTTGGATTTAATGTTTAAAGTAAAATGTACAATACCCTTCTTCCTCATATGCCTATCACCTTAGCTATTGGAAACGGCATTAATTGACAATAGTACAATAAAACATTGTTTCACTTTCTTGAATTATTTATCCATGCTTGCCCCACCCTGGTTTATGGTAGGCATTCATGTAGATTTTTCAGTTTTTCATTCAACTGCCCATTTATTCAATATTGACAGCGAAGGAATAGGCTCATAAAATTTCAATCACTTTGGATGAATTCTATTAGCGATGAAGTAAGGAAAGTAAGGAATTTTTTGATGACACAATATTTCAAGGAGACACCACAGCACTATTTTTAGATCATGTGGAAACTGGACATTCATTATTTTGACACGTACACAAAATTAACAAACAAAATGAACTCTTCCACAGTAGGCACTTTAGGTTCCAGACTACAGAAGTTGTCAACAAAACACAAGAATGGCCCTCTCAGGCAGTGTACTTCCTCTAGATTTTTCAACAGCTTAACTAACAATCAGCATCCAAAAAACCACTGTGTTCCCTTCATTTATATTGATAATCATCTGTAGCAGCTCAATGCATAATGTTTGGAGCAGCCCAGAGTAGATATAAGACTGCGAGGATAAAAACTAATGTTTATGTGAATTTTCTGTTCGAACTGTCTTTGTCCAAAGAAGGAAATAGGGTGGACAGCTGAGTTATTTCTGGTCCTCTGCATTAAGCGTGATGCAAGATTCGTAAATTGCCAAGAGATGGCTCTAGATTCCGAATTGATGCATGTTTGTGATAGGATCATAAGAAGTAGTTCAGCAAGCAAACAGAGTCGTTCGTTTAGACATCCGTGTACAGACACTGAGTCGAGAGTGTACAGTTAACCAAACAGCAGGTATTGAACAGGGTGTTTCTAATGATTATTTGGGTTTTAATGCTCTGTAATATTTATTGCACTAAATTGTAAAATTATAATAATACATGAAATAAAAGGAGCAACTCAAACAGTTATAGCTTCAAACGTCAGCAGGTATTGAAGGCACATACACACGATCCTTTATGAATCCCCTCAGGTAGAAATCACATGGTGTCAGACTAGGAGAATATGGAGGCTATGCGAAACAAGCTTGTCTTTGGGCCCTTTGTGGCTAATCCAGTGGTTGAGGATGTTCAACCAATCGTGTACATCCTTATGCTACTGAGGTGGGTGCACCACTTGCTGCCAAATGAAATTATTTGGTTCTTCTTCTACCAATTGGGGAACAGCCATAGTTGCAGAGGCATCAAGGTAGGAAGTACCAGTTACAGTTGTTCCTCCAAAGAAAAAAGGCCCATACACATTCTGTCGAGATATGGCACAAAAGAAATTCAGTTTAGGGGAGTGTCGTTGAAATTGTGCCATCTTGTAATTATTTTCTGAGCCCCAGATGCGCACATTATGAGTGTTCACAAGTCCACTGAGGTGAAATGTCGATTCATATCTGAAAAACATGATCCAGTAAATCTTTATCAGTTGTGCAACAAACATTTCATGTGGCAAAGTTGGCAATTAAATCATGGTCTGCAGGCTTTAGAGCCTATAAAAACTGCAGAACAATAAGGCATAGTTGTAAGCGTTTCAGTAAAACTTGTACAAACAGTCGTACGCCGGAATTGTTAATTCACGACTATCCCTCCGAAACTGATTTCATCTGGCTACACATGAAAAGATTCACTACCTCAACACACTCTCCACTGACCCTTGCTTGTCCCATATCCTTGCCTTGCAAAGGTAGCTGGTATTTTCAAACTGATGATACCATCTATGGATATTATCACTTGAGAGATCACATTTGAATGTAATCCGGAATGCACATTGCACACTATTTCGGTCTTTGCAAACTGTCAGAGGCACAAAAAGCTTTCTGTTCACGAATATCACCATTTTGCTAATAGCACTTTCTAGACGGATAACTGAGGAAACATTGTATGCACATGGACACAGGTACCAAACAAACAGAACTGATTGAGTTACTCTATTCATTTCATGTATTAATTATAATTTAATATTTTATGTAATCAATACTACAAAAGCATTAAAAACCACCAATATTCATTTAGAAACACCCGGTATTATTACAACCCATTTATTACTTACACCATAAACAGCACAGACGACTGCAGGTATACTAGCTATAAGATCAAACAGTAACTTCTCAATTGATTAAAGTCAAGATTACTAAACAGCCATATATTTAGTATGATGGTCTATTTTCAAATAACAAGAAATAATTGAAATAAATCTTCCAATTAGAGATGGGTCACAAATAACTAAACGGCTACACATAACCGTTATTTTAAAACGCGTTTAGCAAGTAACGGCCAAAACGATAACTGGAGTTATTCAAATAACTGTCAGCACCTCCCTCTGACAGCGCTGTAATTGTTTGTCGCCTCCGCTACGAGTGCATCAATCACTGCTTATTGCTTCTCTCAGCGTTATTAATTGTAATAGATACCACTAGATGACACTACCATCGCAAAATAATAGTTATTAACTACGATAGTGACCACTAGAGGACACTACCTATGTAAACCGCTTTTTAATACGTTTGACCGTTATTAATCGCGACAGCGACCAACAGATGTCGCTACTACTGACGACGTCAAATACTACTTTGCAGATATTATTTGTGATGGGTCCAAAATTTCTACAACTTAATGACCATTAAATGGGTTTTCAGCATCCATCCTTCCCTAGTAAACAACGTGATTATGCTTTTTGTTACAGCTGTTTACCCTGTTATAGCGTCTTAGCCAGTTGAAGGCGTTATTAACTTCGATAGCGATCATTAGAGGACACTACCTATGTAACCCTTTTTAATACCTTTAACCGTTATTAACTGCGATATCAACCAACAGATGTCGCTACTACTGACGACGTTAAATACAACTTTGCACCCTGGATGAAGCTGCAAATTTACCAACGTTGAAAGATCGGTTCCGCGAGCTTGCGAAAAAGTTCTACAAACAATGTTATATATCTAAAAATCCATTGGTTAACGAGCTTGGCAATTATCCGATGGATGTTGGATCACATAACCGACCACTGAAGATTTTTCAACAATAATAAAAAAAACACCTATATGAAGACATACCATACGAGAAGACATGCAACATCTACCACATATAGGAGGAAATGTCAACCAGCAAAACCTCCATCATACCCTGCCTGTTACAATAAGGCAGTGAAGGCGTGTGCTGCTACAACTTTGCAGGTGCTATTTGCGATAGGGTCCAAAATTTATCATCTCTCTACGACTTAGTGACCATTAAACTGGTTTTCAGCATCCATCCTTCCATCGAAAACTACTTGATTATGCTTTTTGTTACAGCTGTGTACCTGTGTTATAGCGTCTTTGCCAGTTGAAGGTGTTATTAACTTCGATAGCAATCACTAGAGGACACCACCTATGTAAACAGCTTTTTAATACCATTAACCGTTATCAACTGCGATAGCAAACAACAGATGGCGAAACCATCGAAAAGCGCTAGTATTTCCACAAGTCAATTAGTTTCAAACAACAAATCATATTTACATTTCAAATTACTTTTATGTACGTCTGAACAACATATTTAAATTGCAGCTGGTCTGTTACTGGGACACATTTACAACATATGTAAAGTATGCTATATATATAATTATAGCCACACAAAACTTAATGCGAATTAACAGCCAGACTGAAAAATTTTTTTACTTTCAGCAAAGTTACTCTTTTGTTCTTTACGAGTACGCAACGCAAAATGCTGTATTTGTTGCATAATGCAGTATTCATAAGAACTCCTACTACAAGTTCTTTAGTTTCAAACAGAAAAATAAATAAACATGTAATCGAAACTGCCCGCTTCGGATTATTTTTATATATCGTACATCCCTAAATCACTTATATTTTATTTCCTCCTGTTTGATCACGTCATACACTAACCGCTAAGGCTGGCCGAGTTAAAATTCTATATTAATTTACCAAGGCATCACTGCCACTTATTAAAACAAATACATAAACAAAAGTCGAAGGCGTATATAATGTCTCTGACAGTTACTATGGAAGCCGCTTATTTGAAGCCACTATAGGTGACGTATTGTTAAAACGCTAAATAACGCTAATAAGTGGCTTTTCGTGATGTCAGGGCTATTTCGCTATTATTTGGGGGCGTGGCCACTATTTTCGTCACATCCGGTTATTTGACATTTCCGACTTTTTCAACAAGAGAAGAGCGTTTCTGAGGCAGAGATTTTAGTGGTGTCTCCACAGATATTATGTCGAAAAAAATAACTGTACGCTATTTCTAATGGTTAAAAAAAGTGGTTAGAAAAAAGAAGCAATAACTGAATAACGTATTACTGGAAGAAAGCTGTTTGCCCATCTCTACTTACAATTAAATAGAGCATCAATACAAAATAAGGAATCAACTTACCTTTTTCGTGACATTCCGCTGGTGTAATTATGAAATTGTAGTTTTGTCGTATCTTTAAATACTTTAGAGCAATATGAACAAACATATAATGGAGCTGCAACAGCTGAAATGTGGGTAAAAATGTGTTTTGTGAGAGAGCACCTAGTGAAAAAAACTGTCTCCACAGGACGCACAAACAAGTTCTATTAATGATGGTTCTTTAACTATAACATTCTTGTTTTCTTGCAAGATATGTAATGGCGAAATTACACGTATGTCATGACTAAAGACATGGCTTATTAGCAAGTCCCTTGAGGAGAAATACTGAAGACACATGGTACATTTGTACTGCGATTGACTAGCAACTGCGATGGCGCTACCACTGGGCTCATTGGATGGACTTGCACTGTGCACATCACACTGGATTGAAGTTGTTCTGCTACTTTGTAACTTCTCTGCCACACTAACATCACTTAGTTCAGAACACAGAACTAATTTTTTTTGTTGAAGGCGCTATTTTTGACCTGAAAAAAAAAATTTACTGCATATGATGGACGTAGAATTATGCAGATATATATCACAACTGCAATAATAATGATTTTTTTTTATCTGCTTTATGTCTCTCAACAGGAATATAAAGCAGATAAATAATAATAATAATAATAATGAAACCACTAGAAATTATAAGATCTGTATGGAGATTAATAAACATACTTTCTTCACAGAAACTTCCCAGATACTCATAACCATACAAGTCACAACTGTAATACGAGATTCAATATATATGAGAAAAACATACTTGCAATGATCAGACAGCCCATCAACATTAATTTGATTTTATTGGGTCATGGACCACTTTAAGAAATTTAAGAGTTCCAAACGGTTTGCAGATGACAATTTAGTTTTTTTTTTTTTTTTTTTTCGTCACAACTTCGCTGGGTTAATAAGTATTTTTCACTGAGGGAAGTTTCGATTTTATTGTACAGGGATCTGAATATTATTCAACTTTTATTTTTCCATTTTATACTTTTTATAATTTTATATAAATGACTAATTAAATTTTAATGATGATTTAAAACATTAGGATTTTAAGGTTTCCATTGGTTGAAAATTACATTTCTTTATAATTATTGTAAAAAAAAATTACTTCAGTCCAGGGGCATGAAGCAAATTAAGCGTAAACGCTAACAAAAGTAGGCTTTCTGCTCAATAAAACTCCCAAAAACTTTCATTTTAATGTGGGTTCATTTTGAAGAATAAATTTCAAATTTATATTTTCATTAATTCATTATAAGTGCCGAATACATCTCATCTATTCACAATTGCAACTGTCTCCAATATTCATCATAAAACAGTAGAAATATTTTATGAACAAACTTCTTTCAAACACATATAGAAACAGGCATCATTGACAATTAATGCCGTAATCATGTTATGTTGAGAAAAAAAGCATAGTTATACATTTTCAAAATACTGGTGCACTTGAATTATGCTGAATAATAAATATATATATATATATTTTAAATTTCAAAGCATTATGACATTTGTTGTTGCTCTTATAGCAAAACCAGTGAATTCTAGTTTTTTTAGTAAACATTTTAATTTTATGGTAAAAATTAATAATGCAATGCTAACAGAACAGTAAAAATTTCCTACAAACATAATCTATGTTGTTTCCCAATGGCTGTCCAGAAAATAGCGTTAACAATTTTTCTTGATGGCAAATCAATAGCCAACAAAGGTGTATTTTAAATTTAAAGTATTTTTTTTAACTTCCAGGTTTTATTAAAAGAAAATTGTATTGTAATAGTATACTGCCCTATTTATCTATTATTACCGATTAACAGCAAATTTATTGCCTCACAAACAAACTTTTTTTTTATCAGGATTAATAGTCAAGGCAAATTACTTATCCCACAAACAACTAGAAACAGAAATTCCCACAGCTAAAGTAACCTGAATAGCTGATTCACAGAGGCATCAAGGTCTTTCCCACACCATCTGAACTCACGAGGTGAGACCATCCCTAGCAGCAGATTGTAATACCTGGTATCGTATTAATTGTTCATCTTGAGTAATATAAAAAAGGCTATATTTTTCCAAATTTAATCATATTTCTTAAATAATTAGATTGTAGCAACCCATTTATTTCTTTCTCATGACATGGTTCACTAATATACTGGCTTCTCCTCTTTATTAATTTTAATTGTTATATTAAGAATATTACTTACTAAGCATACTAACTTTTGAATGTACAGTATGAGTGTAAATAAGTACAACATATGAAAGCTTGTACTGAACAACATGTATCTCCAATTAAAATTGAGATCTATTGATATTAATACAAATTACAAAAGAAACATTTGTGATCCAAGGAGTTGTTCAGCACTAACCGCATCAGACATAAAAATTTAAGAACTGATAGATGAATAGACTCCTCCTTAACAAAATACGGTAAGTCCATGCACAGACACTGGTATGTTAATGACAAAATAAATGCAACAAATTTACTATACATTGGAAAAAAGCTGATATTATGACGAGTGATGCTTCTTTGATTGTTTATGAAATGGACAACACAAACAGCAACCAATAGCAGACAAGTAAAAGATTAAATAATATATAAAATAATGAAAATAAATAGTCTTGTGACTTAAGTTGGATAGAATATGTGAGGGTGTAAGGAAAATCCCCAATTTAAATCAAGGTCTTGGCTCAAATTTTTTGGGCATTTTAAAACCGATCTCAACCTATCCTATGTTAATGTGTAGATGCTACGATGCTTTTTGGTTCAGAATCCATGTTAAACTCTATGTCCCAAATCACTAGTAAGGGTTGCCAGGTTAGGTTAGGTGGGTATAATAGAAGTACAGTGCACAGCAGGTAAGAAATGCTGTTACCAGGTATGATACTACATGAAATT
The DNA here is from genome assembly GCA_031002005.1 of Vandiemenella viatica. NCBI lineage: Eukaryota > Metazoa > Arthropoda > Insecta > Orthoptera > Morabidae > Vandiemenella > Vandiemenella viatica. Next base: position 7,510,175 of record JARYHS010005557.1, on the reverse strand, counting down.
ATTATTATAGGTTAAGTTTATGAAAGCTGTATCTACTGGGAAGATTATTGATACAACCAATAAACAAATACGTTCCAATAAATGTTACTTGCAACTTAAAAAGAAGAAGAACAATAGTGGAATGTAGTGGCTACACAGAGAAGTATCCTTCTAGTTCCTATCAGTGAGAGAAAGTAGGTGTCTAAAGATATAGCAATACATATATAAGTAAAAGGTTGGGTACCCATAATGAGTGAACACTAAACAACCCTTGGTGTAGCCTTCACAAATTTGCTGCAGTAAATATCAGACCTCTCAATGTGCAATCTACAAACAAGAGAAGAGAGGCCGATAACAATGAACTGCGGAGAATTGCTGGAGGAATTAGTAGATGACAAGCTGGAGGAAGAAACTAAACAAGAGAACTATCAGAGATGTAACAGCCTAGCTCTTCTAGAAAATTATGATTAAATTATTTCCCCATTTATAGATACTTCTGAATTAATACATTTATTAGGGTAAATTTTATAGTAAACTGTAACATGGTGTTTCAAGAAGAGAGATAAAATGGATGATCTGGTATTCAAACAATACTAGCTACTAGGCTTGTTAAATCTGCTTGAAAAAATTATAATGAAAATAAATGCTAAGAAAGAAACTTAAGAACCACAGTAGACTGAGTAGGAAAAACCCACAATCAACAGGCATTCTGAATGGCCAGATCAATACAGAATTCCACAAACTAACTGACTGAAACAACCAAAAACTATTAGAAACAAGCAATGGGTATTTTTCCAGCAACTGCAGGGGCATTAATGATCCTATAGTAGCCCATACTATTTGCTTGCCTAAGAGAGTTATACTATATCCTAGAGACTGATGCTGTACTTCCAGACACTGATACAGAACCACATCCTTGATAAACAAGAATATGATCAACATGGAAGAGTCTGACCATATGATAGCAACAATACTGGTTTTTCTCTCCAATGGGTTTCAAGAACTTTAAAGAAATACAGAATAACTGTGGTTGCCACAATCAGGTGAGTTGGTAAAACCAACAATAAGGACACCTCTGCACCTTCACATGATATACAAATTTTTAAAAGGTTTTTACTGTCTTCAGTCTTTCGACTGGCTTGATACAATCCTCCATCCCTTCCTAACTTGTGCTAATCTCTTCATCTCTGCATAACCCTTAAAATCCACACCCTAAATTATCAGCTTCATATATTCTAATCTCTGTCTTCCTCTAGAGATCTTACCTTCAACTGATCCCTCCACTAGCAAATTAACCAATCCAGCATGTCTCAAAATATAATCCATGAGCCGGTGTCTCTTCTTTCTGTAAGCCTCTTCCACATGGAATTTTAGAAAGTTCTTTCTAATTCCTGGATCAATATTTGAAACTAATAGATTTCTCTTTTTCATGAAGTCTCTTTTTGCTAATGCTATTCTGTTTTTATCATCATTCTTGCTTTGGCCATCGGTTGTAATTTTACTTCCCAAGTAACAGAATTCACTTACATCTCTTATTGCATCCGATCCTATTTTTATATTTCATCTAATAGTATTGGTATCATTTCTGCTACATTTCATAACTTTTGTCTTGCTTTGATTTATATTCAGTCCAAAATCTTCCTTCAGTCTTTTGTTCATGCCATTCAGTAACTACTCAATAACTTTTCAATATCTTCTCAATATCCTCATCCCTTTCTGCTAAAAAGACAATGTCATTAGCAAATCATAGTATACTGATTTTTTCTCCCTGAAAACTTATGCCACATGGAAATTTTCTTTGACTTTCTTTATTGCTTCTTCTACATGCAAGATGAATATTAACAGGGGTAGAATAAAACCTTGTCTCACACACTTTTTAAGTGATGTATGTCTCTCACGATTATCTACTTTTATTATAGCCATTTGATTCTTATATAGTTTATAAAATATTCTTCAATCTAGATCCTTTAGAACTGACTTTAAAATTTTTAACATCTTATCTTACCGAACATTATCAAAAGTTTTTTCTAAATCAACAAACACCTTAAAAGTATCTTTGTTTTTCTTGATTAGCCCTTCACTATAACTCTTAAAGCCAGAATTGCTTGTCTTGTACAGCAATTTTTCCTAAACCCAAACTGATCTTCTTATACCCTTTCTATTCTTCTTCTATATATTATTCTGATCAGTAATTTTGAAGCATGGGTTGTTAGACAAATAGTGCAATGTTTCTCACATTTGTTGGCTTGTGCTTTCTTCGGAATTGTGGAGATGATATTTTTATTAAAATCAGTTGGGATTTCTCCTGTTTCATATTTTTCTTATATCAGCTTGAATAATCTTTATTTTCCTTCTACTCTTAAGGATTTAACAAGAACTGCAGGGATCTCATCAATTCCAAATGCTTTATTTGATTTCAAGTCATTCAGATCTCTATTAAATTTCGGTACTAACCAGAAAAACTTTAGGAAGAAACAACATAGTATTCAAAAAAAATACAATTTATTTTGAAAGTAAATTAATTTTCCACAGAAAATTTGATTTAATTGTTAAATGTATTAATTAGCTTCTAATGATCCTATTATCTCCTTACAAAGCCAAGAAAATTTCAAGTCTTAAAAAATGGAGTAAATTAAATTAGAATAATCTACATGTCAGATGGTAACAGGAACCTTATCACATTTTCAAACAATGTCAAAGTACATATCAAGTGGTATAGATTTAATAACAAGGAACTACCTTACCTATAAGTAACAGGCTTTGCTACTGATATCCTCTTGTTCAGTGTCTTCAAATATATTCTGAAAAATAAAAATAAATATAAACTACATGATACTCTAATATAAACTCAGGATAAAGAAATAAAACTTACTGAACCTAATTTAAAATCAGAAGACACAAACTTTGGCACTAAAAGAGCAATGGAATCATTCTGTTTTTAAAGAAATAAATATACATATATGCACATAATGCTTATTACCTAGTACCATCAAACCTGGCACACCAATGCATATATTAATGGTCATAGTATATCATCATAAATTCCTTGAGCATTTGAATAATGGGAACTACAGTATTAATCTCAAATAATCCAGAATTGCCAGACAATAATGTAATACAGCAGTGAAACCACAAAAGCTCCAAAGAGCTAACACAAATTATTACCATCGAGTCATTCCAGATCAACTCAGAACAATTTTAAGATAAAATTAACCTCACTATCACAGATTTTATTAAATTTGGAAGAGATGTATTATTCGTATAGACTTGGAATAATAGCAAATTTAATTTGAATGAATCTACTCGTTTTTGAATTACAGATATGCAAATTTTTCAATCATTTCCTCAAAAAACTGCAAACAAACATTTTGAATTGATCTAGAAGCTCTCCTAATTTACTTCGAAAGCAGAGATAGGTGATCATTTTATATCAATTTTCATGCCCTTTCCTGTAATATAACATAGTATTTTCTAACACAACTCTGATGTTTGAATTTTTTTTAAAAATTTCAAAAAGTACATATTTTAAAATTATTTTCACAAATAGATAGTACCGTTGTAAATCACCTGGCAAAATATGAATATAGGACATTATTGGTTTCATTTTTAACATGATTTAAAATTGAACCTGGTTTTTCTTTAGCACCCAGAATAAAACGAAATAATACAATAACAATGTTTACACTTCTATGAAAATAAATACGAGCACTATCATAATAAAAAGAGTTCAATAATTGGTCTAAAATAATCATACAGACTTATAATATGCTGGCAATACTTATTAATTCAAACTCTAAAAAAATTAATATTATGTTAAAGTACTCATACTTCAACATTAATAACGTTTTAACTACAGGAGCATTCCTGACATAAATACACCAAAGAAAATCTCAAAGAATCAGAATTTTCTTTCGCCTGTGATTATTATTTGAAAATTATAGCATAGTGCACAGGATGAAGCATAGAGCTACCACTGGTCAAGGCAACTGGTAACGATCCATCATTTTGTAATATATTTCAAACAGGAAAAAAAGTTTTACGTTTTAATAACATAGTTGTTTCTGATTGCCAAGAGCATAAAAAATGTTGTGGTTTGCATCCTTCAATGTATATGTACAAATAAAATTTCATATCCTTCCTAACATCCAAATTTCAAAAAATTCAAAAATAAGAAAACATTTGAATTTCTGATTTCTTGAGTATTTTAAGGTGAAAGGAGGCCACACCAAATGGAAGAGGATCCTGTAACATACAATGCTAGTCTGCATAGATCCTATAAAAATTAAATTGTAACTCCACAACAAATTTTTGCGCAAGTAGTACAAAATATTAACTAGGTACAGTTTGCCTTCTCAATCCAAGAGGCATATACTGAATCAGATTTATACTCGAAAAGTCACTTTGATGCAGCATTGTTTATCCAAGGAACTTAGCAATACCATAGGTTCATTCCCAAAACTATTTCAATATTGTTGATGTAAAACTTTTCAGTAGATTGGGAAGAAAATGTCAAAATCGCAAATTAAACTTAGACTAGAAGATATATCAGGCTACCTCACTTCTGTCTATGAAGGAAACTGGTGGCTCAGATAAATTTTACATGCAAATGAATTACTTGAGGAAGTAAAAACTTTTTTTAATATGGGCTGTTCCAAGAAATGCTGATATTCTGTGGGGATAAGAAGTGGATGTTCTGACAAAAGTGAATCCTGTGATACTAGATGGAGGTATGTTCCACGTGCAAGTGATACCAAACAATTGTGGTCTTTTCAAACTTCAAAAGATGAACAGAGCCTACTATTTAATTAAATTGTTTAATTTAGACTCACTACTGAACTCTTTTTATCAGATTAGTGCTCATAGTTATTAAACATTGGTATTCTTGTAATTATTCAGCTGTATACCAGAAATAATGAAAGACAAGCTTCAGGTTAAAATTATTTTAATAGTACAGCCATTACTATCCCACATTTATATTTTTCTAGGTGATTTACAAGATCACTATCTATTTGTAGAATTAATTTCCAAATTTTAAAATTTGTACTTTTTGAAAAATTAATAATAATTTTTTTTGAACAAATCAAAATTGTGTTAGCTAATAGTACGTTATATCACAGAAAGGACATGAAAAATGTTGTAAAATGACATCTCTCTAGTGAAATTAGGAGAGCTTCTAGAGCAATTAAAAAATGTTTGTATGCATTTATTTTTTAAGTTACATGGTTGCAATTAAAAAAATAAGTAGTTATATCTCAACTAAATTTGGTATTATTCCAAGTGTATATAAATAGTACATCTCTTTCAAATTTCATGATAATCTGAGATGGTGAGGTTTAGATAGTGTATTGACATCGAATGACTCAATCATTAAATTAAAGCTATCCGTAATTTGACACCCAGGTTTACATTACATCTAAAATTTCAGTAACAAATTGCACACAAGCTGTTGAAATATTTGACTGAACAAATTTCATGGTTCTATATCCCTCAACATGTTTCTTTTGATATTGATTTTACTTTATATGCTTACTCTACCACATAACAGTTACACTATTTCAAGAATATTTTAGTACAATAGGAATACACCTCTCTGAGAAACATAAATCTTCCTATTTGTTACACAGGTAAATAACTGCACATAAAACTTGTGCTGCCACAGATATCAACTATAAGTGAAATCAGTTTCACTGACTATAACTTACTAGGGCTAGCAGATAACTTACTTTATTTTCCTTGATTTCACACAAAAATCTCCTATTTACCACTATTATGTTGATCAACACATATCTAATTAATTTGCATCTAAACTATCATTACTTCACATCTAAGTTGTTAGTATGGCACTAAATCTTTCTAAGTCATTTGATTGAGTAAGCCATAAAATGGTTTTAAATAAACTGATATCTATTGGATTGGATGAAATAGTTACTTGCTGGGTAGAGGAATTCTTAAAAGACAGAACCAGATTGTTAGAGTAGGAAATACATTATCAAAAGAAGTGAAAGAAAATATAGGTTTGCCATAGCGTAGTGTATAGGGACCATTGCTTTTCATTATTCTACTGAATGACTGTGTTGATGGCTTACCATCAGAATTTAGGTCTTTTTTTTTTAGATGATATAATGGTTACAATAGGATCAGAACAGGTGAAGACTGTGAACAGTTGCAATGTGACTTGGAGAGAATATTTAAATAGGTCAGCATGGAATGAAGGTAAATGCCAAGAAGAGTCAGCTTATTAGGTACACAGATAAAAAAACTATAGGTTAATTACGATTAAAAAATGAGGGGAGGGGGGGTTAGAATTGCTTGTTGAAAGTTTGAAGTACAAATATCTTGGCATAACATTTGATAACAAACTCAAATTGACAAAGAAAATTGGGCACACTGTAGGAAAAGGATACAAAATCCTTCTTTTACTGGAGATCGGGATGAGAGAATGTATCAGGAGAAGTTAGGGAATTGGGTTACAAAAACATTGGTCAAACCATTGGATAAATAAGGTGCTGTAGTTTGGGTCCCACATTTTGGTTATCAAATACAGGAGTTTTTGGGGGGGGGGGGGCTTGTACAAAGAGGAGCAGCTAGATGTGTCTGTGAAAATTATCGCAGGATCCAGTCAGTAACTGATATGATAAAGGAGCTGGATTGTGAGTCATTGGAGGAAAGTAGGAAGGTGAAGAGAGTGCTAGGAATGTATTGGGGCATATGTTGGTGATGCAGTTCAAGTGATATTGGTCGAAGAATTAGAAATAGTGCATAGAAGTGTAGGCGACCATGACCACAATGTGGCGTTCGATTTCATGCATAAGAGAGTGGAAAATTTTCTTTTGTTGGTAAGGGTGTCATGGATTCGAACAAATTACCAAGTAAAGTGATGAATAATTTACCAAAATCGCTTAAAGAATTTAAAATTAAAATTGTAAATCGGAAAAGCAAATAGGATTTTAATTTAATACTCCAATAGTTAACTAGGGGAACTGCCACTGGGGCGTTATCTCCATCGCAATTAAAATTAATAACAACAATTATTGTAACTATAACCAGAATACAATAGTCACACAAGGAGAAATTTGAGATCTTAGCATCTTCCATTATAAATCAGTTATCAACAAATAAGTAGGGGAAAAATAACTGGGTTGATAGAAATCATGGTACAACATATACACAGTTAAATGCACTACTGTGATCAATTTCAGTGTCTGTAACTGCAGCCAGACAAAATGAATGTGCTGCCCAAAAGCAGAACTAAAGAAACTTTGTTTGATAATGCGCAATGCAAATATTTCCAAATTGATTTAATTAACATACTTATAGGTAAGAACAAATAATTTGAAGTGGACAAAGAACAATGCTTCAAAACAACATTTATAGTTTCTGTAAATGACTTAGCACACACGTATCAACTGATACATCACGTAATACTTACAAGTATCATCATCATACGACTCAAGCACATGGATAAGTAAAATGGGCTAGTTAGGGATTTCCCATCAGCCACACAAATAACAGCTAAGTTTTCAAAGGCGTCCATGTTGTGGTACAGTAATCAGCAATGCATGAAATGTACGACTGCACAAACACATAAAATAAACAAACATACCTCTTCCTTAATATACACAGCGTTTATTGGTGTAGAGACACTTATAGATAAGGATGGAGAAGAAGTTACTGACGATTTGAAAAAGGCAGAGATTTTAAGTAACTGGTTCAGTGAAAGCATTAGGGACAATGAATCAGAAAGAGGAGGGTCTAATTCGGAGAACGAGCTTAACAACACAATTAGAAATGACGATAGTAAAAAATTTCATATCCATCTTGAGGAAAACATGAAGGAAATAAGAAAGCTGAAAATAAATAAAGGGGCTGGTGAAGATAATATTACTACAGATATCTTAAAGATAGCCGGATGTGACATTGTACCTTATCTTTAAATAGTATTTAAATTGAGTCTAGACACTTGCTGCTTACCACAGGACTCGAAAAGTGCAATAGTAGTACCGGTACTTAAGGGAGGGGTGAGAAATAGAGTTGAGAATTACAGGCCAATCAGTTTGACATTAGTGGTAGGTAAAATAATGGAAAGATTGATATGCAACCACATCAGAAATATATGTGAGGAACATAAGTGGTTTTCAAGCAGGCAACATGGTTTCAGGCAAGGATATTCATGCGAATCTCTGTTGGTGGGATATATGCAAGATATTTCAGATTAAATGGACAAGGGAGGCCAAATTGATAGTGTAGCACTAGATCTGTCTAAGGCGTTTGACAGAGTATTTGTATTTATTTGTATTTGTATTTATTGGCCCCTTAGCATCATATATAGTACGAAGTACAAATGATATAGGGCAAGTCAAAATTGGTCTGTACACAAACAGACAAACAAACATATAACAAACATTCTATTACATACTATGATATAACATACTATACAGATATGATATAGACAAAAAGAATTACAGTTACAAATATACAATTAATTCTTTACAAATTTAAATTATACTAATGACATCACCAATGTTTAAAACTAACATTTGGTTCGAAAATACTCATCAATACAGTAGAAGCAGTGGTCGAGCAAGTACTCCTTCACTGATGATATGAATTTAGTATTTTGTCTTACAGACTTGATCCTCTGTGGTAGTTTATTAAACAATCTGATTCCAATATGAAGTGGCCCTTTCTGACAGAAGGTAGTATTTGTTTGTCGCACATGATGGTCTAGTGTCTGTCTAGTATTATACAAGTGTATGTCACTGTTTGTTAGTAGTTTATACCAAGAAGCTTCTATATTTTTTTAAATGAATTTTATAGTTTCCAGTATGCAGTGGTAGAATTTGTAACTTTCTAAATAAATGTCTACATGAGGTTCTACTTCGTACTCCTTCAATAATTCTGATAATTTTTTTCTGGATTTTGAAGCATTTGATACTAGGTGGGGAGTTCCCCCAGAAAATGATTCCATACCTTAGTAATGAGTGTACATATGCAAAATAAATATGCCTAATGGTTTCATTAGATATGCAACGAACTAAGATTCTCATCATGTAGCAGATAGTATTTAGTTTTTTACAAAGGTGTTCAATGTGTGTGTTCCATTTTAAATTCTCTTGTATATGAATACCTAGAAACTTTATATTCTCTACATTTTTAAGTAGTTTACCACTAAGTTTTACTGTAGGTAACTGTGTATCTAAATTATTTTTTGTTCTGAAGTGTATGGCATTTGTTTTTTCTGTATTTATTATTAGCTTATTTTGAGAAAACCAGTTTGCAATATTTTTAGAAGTGTATTTAGTATTTTTTAATAATTGTTCTTTGGTACATTCTTTCATTAAAATCGTGGTGTCATCTGCAAATTTAATTTATTTTTGGCAGTTATTTGTTGTTTCCAGATCATTTATATATATTAAAAATAGGGCAGGACCAAGTATTAATCCTTGTGGTACTCCATATTTTATGGTTTTGCAATCTGAGTGAACATAGTTTATACTGTTGTCAGTCTTAAATCTACATTCAACAATCTGTTTTCTATCATACAGGTATGAGTTTATCCAATTGTTAGCTACTCCTCTAACTTCCAGGTGATCTAACTTTGAAAGCAAGATATTATGATCAATTACATCAAATGCCTTCGACAAGTCCAAGCATATTCCTGATATGTGTCCTTTCGCATCAAGAGTCTGTAGTATTTCTGTGTAAAATGAAAAAAGGGCAGTTTCGGTTGATTTATTCTTTCTGAACCCATGTTGAGAATCTGAAAATACATTAATATTTTCTAAGAAGATAACTAATCTTTTGTGAAATAGTTTTTCTAAGATTTTAGAGAAACATAAGAGGACTGACACTGGACGGTAGTTCGACACCTTATCTTTTTCCCCTTTTTTTAAGCCATAAAATGTTAGTAAATAAGGTAAATACCATTGGAGTGGATAAGAAAGTCATTTGCTGGGTAGAAGAATTCTTAAAAGGTAAAAAACTGAAAGTTAGGGTTGGAAATGTAGTATCAAAAGAAGTTGAAGTAAAAATGGGTGTGCCACAGGGTAGCGTATTGGGACCATTGCTATTCATTATTCTAATGAATAATTGTGTTGATTGTTTACTATCTGAAATTAGATTGTTTTCAGATGACATAATGCTGTGTAAAACAATAAAAACGATAGAGGATTGTAAACAGTTGCAGGGTGATCTGGACAGGATATCTAATTGGGTTGGTAAACATGGAATGAAGATAAATGCAAAGAAGAGTCAGCTTATTAGATACACAAATAAAAAACAAAATGTTAATTATGAATACAAGGTGGGGAAAGAATTGCTTGCTGAATACTTGAAATGTAAATATCTTGGAATTACTTTTGATAACAAACTTAACTGGACAGAACACATACGACAAGTGGTAGGAAAAGGTTTCAAAGTTCTGCACTTGTTGGAGAGAGTGATGAGGGGATGTACGAGAGAAGTCAACTATTTGGGTTACAAAACTTTGGTCAGACCATTGCTCGAATATGGTAGTGTAGTATGGGACCCTCATATTACGTATCAAATATAGGAGTTGGAGAGGGTGCAAAAAAGGGTTGCTAGATTTGTTTTTGGAAATTATCGCAGAATGCAATCAGTGACGGATATGATAAAGGAGCTGTAATGGGATTCAATGCAAGACAGGAGGAGAATGAGGAGGGTCATGGGAGTGTACAGGGCATATACTGGCGATGAGGCATGGAAAGATATTGCAATAGGTATGAAAAGTAGTGAATGGAAGGGAAAAGATGACCATGACCACAAGCTGGCACTCGATTTCAGGCACTAGGGTGTGGGAAGATTCTCTTTTTTAGGTAAGGGTGTCAGGGATTGGAATGAGTTACCAAGAGAAATGATGAACAATTTACCGAAAACTTTGAAAGAATTTAAAGATAAAATTTGTAGATGGCAAATGTAGGTAGGTGCAGGATAGGAGGAAGATGGGTGTGTAGGGAAATTGCCACCGGAGCCTGTGCTCCATTGCAATTAAATTAAATTAAATAAATTAAATTATATAGCCATAGAAATTTCTAGATGCATCAGTCAATGGTCCTCCTGCACTGACAAGACTCTTTATAATCCCATCTATTGCCACTTTCTTTGCTGTTATTAAGTCCTTGTTTAGTTGTTTTAAATATTCCCTACTACCCTGCTGTCTCTTAACTCTGTTATGTTCTTTTCTTACCAATTTTTTAATCTCCTCAGTTCCCTATTATAGTACATAGGTTCTCTTCTTCTCTTTATTTTCTGCATTGGAATAAATTTTTCTTCACTCTTTCTTTTTATCTCCATGGACTCTTCCCACCTTGATTCTACTGTACTTGTGCCTTCCTTACAATTGCTGGATTGTTCTATGTAATATCTCTTCAAATTTGAAACCTGTGTCTTTTTATAATTGTATCTGTTTCCCCCTTCAATTTTGGCTGCTGGTTTACTAACTCCTCTAATATCCATCAAAACTATTTCAGGATCACATATACCTTCAGTTACTTGATACACCACAAAGTTTTCATCGGGCTTAATTAGTAATGACCAAAACTGTTGCAAGTTTCAAGGAAATGGCTACAGGAGAAAGACTGTAATATTTTCTTGTGAAGGATAAAATGAAATTAACATCTTGTTTGTTTTTGATTCTTTCTCTTTTATTTTTAATGTGATGTATGAATTGTATTAGTCATAGGCTATTTGAAAATAAATAAATAAATTATATGCATCAAGTTAGTTCACTGCAATGTTACATCCTGTCTCCCATTCCAGATTCTTTATGATATCAGTTACCATATTATTCTAATACAACCAACATTCTGACCATTTTTTCTAAACCAATTCCTTCACTTCTCTGGTACGCGCCTTCTCCAGTAAGGATTTGGAAATCTGTCTCTATAACCTGCCCAATGGGTTCTGCCCAATTCAATTTACTACCAAACGATATGCGTAAATATTAACTCCTTGTGTGCTCAAATACACTAATACCCAATAAGGGAAGGAGTATTTACACAAGTGGTAGGGAAAAACACAAGGGGACAAAATATTTTGAATATATTCCTAATAAAGCCTGATAATAACCTTGTTGGGTGTCATGTAACTGAAGGAATAAGTGATCATGAAGCAGTTCTGATGAATGTTGGAGGATTCAGTGAACCAGGAGCAAAAACTGATGGGGGAAATAGCTACAATTATAAAAAAGGCACAGATTTCGAATTTGAAAGAAAAAAAAACCTGAGAACGTTTCAGCAAATGGAAAGAAGGCACAAGTATAGTATAGTCAAGGAGGGAAGAGTTCAAGGAAATAATAAGAAAGGGGGGAAAAATTTATTCCAAAACAGAAAATAAAAAGTAGTAGATAACCTGTATACTATAACAGGGAGGTGAGGCGGTTAAAGAGGTTGTTAAGAAGATCAACATAACCAATTTAAGAGACAGCATGGTAGTAGGGAATATTTAAAACAATGAAACAAGGATCTAATAATATCTTCTTAGGTGGCTACAGATGGGTTTATGAATTGTCAGTGCAGGAGGACCATTTACTGATTCATCTAGAAATTTCTATAACAATGTAAGAAAACTGAGAGTAAGGGAGGGTGTTGAGGTGCTTTTTGATAAGGATGGTATAGAAGTTCGGGAGGATTTAAAAAAGGCAGAGATTTTAAGTAACTGGTTTAGTGAGATTATTAGAGACAATGAATCAGAAACAGGTGGTTCTGAATCGGATAACGAGCTTAACAAAACAATAAGAAATGAGCAGACCAAAAAATTTGATTGGGTACATAATAGGGGGAAAACGGGTATGAATGAAAATTGTCACCGGAGCATGTGCTCCATTGCAATTAAATTAAATTACTTTTGTAATATTATTGAAAGAACAGCAAACATAAACTTCATATCTGTTACTATACACACTGTTATGCATTAAAGATTAGTCGCCAATAATTACAATTGTCGTTCACAAACGCTATCCGGCAGCAAACCTGTGAAGAGTTCATTGCAATTACAATTTCAATAATAAATTGAATCTTTGAGAGAGAAGGGAAGAAATTAATTAATAATTTAAGAACGAAGTCTTTCTGGGCGTTGAGAATGTATAAACTGCTCTCGGGTGACTAGCCGAGTCAAGAGTGCGTTGTCACACGATATTTCGGCGACTAGATTCATTGCCGCCATCTTCTGGTGATGGCGGCAATGATTCTAGTCGCCGAAATATCGTGTGACAACGCACTCTTGACTCGGCTAGTCACCCGAGAGCAGTTTATACAATTAATAATTTTATAATTATTCCATCGACACGTAGTGTTTTGATGCATTAAAATGGTTTCAATGAACTCAATTGTTTTTAATGTATTAAAAACATGAGAGTGAATGGAATATCAGAGGATCGTGATTAAATATGTTATGTAGGCCATAATTTTTTTGAATGAGATTTTCAATTTTTTATATGTGTTTGTATCCGTAAACATGCTGCAGTATGCTTGAATATATTTTCTATTTTCATTTTAAAACGTTTTTCTGGTGATTTCAAGTAATGTTGTGTAAGTTTTAACCGTTTTTGTTCGATTAATATCGTTTCTGTGATTGTTGGAGCTCGAAAAAGATCTGTCGGCACCTTCACAATCTCAAAATCCACCTCCTGAAGCGCGTGTTCACGCGTCTAAATCCAAACAATTTCGGATCTCTTCGTCCTCGCGTATGTTCGCGTTACTCAAGTCATATAACATTCCCTGCGTTTGGATTGGAGCGGTCTGTTAGCGCGTATACAGGTGTACTGCCGCTAATATGCGACCACTGGACGGCCACCCTTATACTAACAGCCCCACATTAATGCTGCCGCGTTGGAGAACAAAGCATCAGTCAAGAGCAAAGAAAAAGATTCGTTCATAATGCATTATAAGCATAAAAATAATCTTGGAAGGTAGTAATTTATTAATTTTCAGATGCTAGAGCTGTCAGTTTAAATCGTGGGTGGCAGCGAGTCTCATCAACTGCCACACAGAAATAACAGCTGCTAGGAAGATAGAGGGCGCAACACGAGGACGAGATGGCGCGTGTGCTCCGCCCTCTGGTGACCTTGACAGTCGTTCGGCGCAGCATGACGTCACTACACGTCTCTCCAACGCCGCGCCGCGTAGCCGCTCGCGTGCAATTGTTCAATTCCAAATCTAATTTATTGTAGACACGAGCTGGGAGCAACGCACATTGAGCTGACAGGAGTTTCAACAGAACATAATTAGTGTATGGAAAAATAACAACACAACAAAATCATTTTTTGTATTGCTCGAAACTCAGAAACAATGCGAGTTGTAATCATTTTCAACAATTATAATCGATTTCAGAGATAAATTTATAGTTTCTAAGCATTTTCTTTTTTATTAATTGAGAGAGACCTGAGTGTCTTCAATCGACAACTTCTACGAACACTGACGTCTTTAATTCACATCGGTAAAAAACGAAAAAAAACAAAAGATTTCGCTCTTCTGATTTACGAGTTCTAAACAAAGATATTTCAGTTTATTTGTACTTCCCTTAGTAGGATACAATCAACTCTATTTTCTGTTAAAGAAGTACATAGTCCGGCCAAAAATTTCGAGTCTGCAACTAGGATAGCCAGCAGCGCGACAACAATATAATCGGTGAACCAAGTCCTGATTCACTACACATAAAATCTCTAACATCTCGGGAATTTAGAATCTAAACACGGTTTATTTAAAAATAGAAGAATATGTTGTTATGTTGTTTACTGGTTGTTTTGATGTTCGACGTTGGTAAGATTTCGATGTGTCACGTAAAAAAAAAAAAAAAAAAAAAAAAAAAAAAAAAAAAAAAAAAAAGAAGAAGAAAGAAGAAAAAAATGGTTTTCAGTAAACCATAAGCAAACATAGGCAAAACAGCTGATTATTACAGGGCTAAAACAACATATTACATTAAGTTTCAGCCGTAAATAATTGTAATGTCGGTTTTGCCACTACGTGTTTGTCAGGAATGGCTAGTGGTGATAGGCTGAGATACTAATCCGACGTAGACTTACTGGTTAGTTGCCTCATCGGAGTACTACTCCTCTGGCGTCCTCAAGGTCTGGATGATAGACTGGTTCTGCTAGTAATTGATACTATATAGCTTGTGCGACTAACAGTGTAGAAGGGAGCTATCAGTGAATGAGCGAGTCATTACAACTCCTCTGATTATTAATTACTAGTAGTAGTGATTACAGCTCTAATGTCTCCCCTCCAACAGAACTCCATAGCTCCACATAGGCCAATCAGGTAATCTGCACTTACTGACATCTCTCGGTGTTGTGGCAGTAAGGCGAGCTGGGCACGCCGCGGCCGGCGGTCCCCGGTTCGACGCTCAGACCGACATAGTGGCGACACCAATCACTCTTGCGACTGACCGCCTCGCCTGACCTCTGGTCGGCTTATTTATCCCCGTTAGTGTCGTGTACCAACAGCATGATCATTTACCTAGCCTTACCAGCCAGGCCACGACCCCAATGTTCGATCCATGTTATCGAACATTTATCACGTGAGAACAGGTCACGTTTTACTGTCGTCAGCCAATGACCTAATACTTCCATCGATTTCTCGAAGCTTCTTACGCACGACTGTTTGTGTGAGCTGTTTGCTCAATTGCTGAGCCAGTATAACCCACATATTGGCCGGCCATTGTCCGCCGCATACCGACTGCCTCACAGCCTATTGCTGTAACTTTAACTATATTACACTTTGACTACTATAATTATAATTTTGCCCATTCCATAATAATAATAAAAAATAGCTGCCTACAGTGACACGGGACACGCATTTACCAAGCTGACGAGAACATGTGACGTCACTGACTGAAGAAAGATGCTGCACAGCAGAGAGAGTTACTTCGTGTATATTAAACACGTTATGTGGGGGATTTGACGACGAGAAAACTGCTTCCGGCAGAAAAATAGAAGGAACTATTATTAGAATAGGACTTGTGTTCCAGCAGTAATAAAGACAGTACACGTGAAGCTCGTCCTAACCGAGCTTCAGCGCGTACAGTCCGTTCCTAATAACGATACGAGAGACCACACTGGACCCAGGAATAGTTAGACTGGTGGAGAAATTAGAATCCAGAGATTGATTTCAGTTACCGTAAGCTGATTGCTTGACTTATAACATGTAAAAAAAAAAATATTAGAATTAAAGTTTAAGTGTTACAAAATTATTATGTTTAATGTTTACTACGTATCCAGATTCTGTAATCTTGCAGAACATTTGCGACTACGCGGATCAGATTCGCTTTTGATTTAAGGACAAACGGTTTCACGGCGTTTCAGATTGATAAAATGGCTCCTGATCTTCCAGCTACGTAAAAATGTCATCTCCATGGGCCGCTTCGAGAGAATGAATCCTAACCTACAAGGAGACCATCAGACATGTTAACAACAGATTTGAATCTCCAGAATGCATGTTTTTATTTTATTTACCTTATGGCTCTATACCCAGTCAACGTCGAGGATATTAGAGGCGGGAAAGGACTGGGAAAAGGAACGGGAAGGAATTCGCCCATTGCCTATTGAAGGAAGCATCCCTGCATTCACCTGGAGTGATTTGGGGAAACCATGGAAAACCAAAATCTGGATGCTCAGATGGGGATTCGAACTCGTGTCCTTCCGAATACGAGGCCAGAGCGTTAACTGCTCACCCACCTCGCGTGGTGGCATACATGTTGAAGAGTATACACACTCTATATATGTAGAACACTCTTTTCTTCAAACGCGCCGTTTTTTTTTTTCTTTTTAAAAAAAAAAAAATTTATTCATGTGCAACACTTTCAATACTTTTTTTAAATACCAAAATAATTGCCGCATACTCTTAACACTAGAGTGCACGCGCGGCTTACATATGTAGCCCAACGTGTGATATTGTCTTACATTATTTGAACTTTACGCGCTAGAGATTAATCGTCCAGTGTACTATCCCCCGCCCCCGCGATTACCTCGCCGTCCCTCGCGGCACACTGACGTCTGCATAAATTGCCCTTGAATTTGATGGGTTACACCTGTAGCCCGTAGGAGCGTTAAAGGAGGTCAATTATTTAATATACAAGTGACAAATTGAGGTAAATATGATACATTTGCTTTAGTAATAACTGATTTTTATGTGTGTTGTTTGTGTTTATGGATTTTTCATGTAACTTTATTATGTTTTGGTCACTTTTAGATGGCGGGTAATGTGAACGATGCTCAAATACTAAGATGGTTGCTGGAGGATGACAAAACGAAATAAGGTAGTTATGATGTTGTCTACCCTCCATAATCATGCCAAAATTGATGATACAATTGATGATGCTGATATCATCACATTTTATAACCACACAAAATATGGCGTCGATATTTTTGATAAAATGTGTAAACAATACGACGTTACTCGTAACAGTCGTTGATGGCCTCTCACGCTGTTTTACAATTTTGTAAACATGGTGAGTGTAAACGGTCTTGTAATATATCAAATGAACAACCCTGTAATGAAAGTGATCCGTCGTCAGTATCTTCAAAAAGTCGGATTCGATGTTGCAATTCCTTCTATAGAGTGTCGTATATCCCAGCAAAATATACCAAACGGCACAAAACTGAAATGCAGACTATTTCTAGAGCTGGCAGAACAAACCGTGCAACATAATATGCCTATTCGAGGAGGGATTGGTCGATGTTCTTTCTGCAGCAGGGCTCGGGACCGCAGCACGCGCAAGCAATGCAGCAAATGTATGAGGCGCATTTATAGCGAACATCAGACAGTCGTCTGTCCTGAATGTATGCCAACAGAATAAATTATTATCAATGAGTTTGATAACTGGTTCTATTACTTAACTGGAAACCCATTTTGTAACAAATATTAAGGTCCTAAATAAAAATAAGACTAAGAGATCACAAATCTTCCCAAAATAATTTATTTTTAAGAGGTATATGATAAAAGTAAATATTTTTAATAAATATTTACTTTGTTTTGTACATTTTTTGTCTGATTCCGAAAATTAATTAACCCATAAATGGGCTACACCTATAGCCCGCGCATGCGCTTAAGGAGTATTTAAGAGCACAAGTACTCTAGTGTTAAGAACCAGCGTGGTGTAGACGGTGCGGTGTCTGCTCCACACTTTGTTGACCAGGTTCGAATCCCTATAGTGTCGAATAATTCTATGGTCATTATCCTCAGTTATTTTCGATTGTGATTATTTTAATTATTTAAAATAATTTATTTATGCTTATGGCTTTACGCCTCTTCGACGTCAAGGACTAGAGGCGAGGAACGTATAGAAACTTAGCTTTGGCCTTTTAAAGGAACCATCCTGGCCGTTTACCTGGAGTAAAAGCCTGTAAATCCCCAATTGGATGGCCAGCTACGTTTCGAACCCGCGTCCTCCAGAATGCGAGGCCAGACCGTTAACGCTCCACCCACCACGCTCGGGTTTTCTTAGAATAATTCGACCTGTTATTTACTCCGGGGGATGGAACGCTGGAACACCTATTGCAGTTAAAGACGCCCTGGCCCGTGTGTACCGAATGTGGTGTGTGGGCGGTAACACTCTGGCGTCGCTTTCGGGAAGACGCGGGTTCGAATACCCATGCAGTACACCAGATATGGATTTTCCATGGTTTCCCCTAATCACTACAGCCAAATGCCTGTATGATTCCTTCAAAAGGCCATTGCCGAATTTCTTCCTATTCCTTGTCCCTAGTCCCTGTCCATCCAGTTATGACCTATACGTTGATCAGGCGTAAAGCCATAAGTAAAAGTCAGGCTCCGTGCTTGCCTCGAGGCTCATGTTCTGAGTGTGCGCGCCGCACGCTACATTCAAAAGCAGCGACTGACGGTAAACAGAAGGGTTGAATGCGCCATCCTCTAAAAAATACACTGGTTATCCGGGTTGTTGCTGCGATATTTTGAAGGAAGAGAACATTTCTAACGATTATGCATCTTAAAACACAAAACACTCCTTTTAAGGGAAATATCCCTGGTAGACTTAGGAATTGAGTTACCGGGGAACGTGAATAATGATATGTTTGACACTTCGAGCTTAGGTAGAGTTGAATTTGCACACATTTTGCAAGTACTGTTTTAATTTTTGTAGTACTTCTGTTTAGCATTTAACAAATCCTAAATTTGATATTTTTCTGATATTAATAAAGAATAAGTTTTTTCTATGATATTTTCTTTATCCCATGAAAATTATCATAATAACTAATAAAATAATAAATAATGGAACATACTGTTAGCAGTTCAAAAAATATTTTTCGTTTCGGAATACTTTCCTTTAGTTTCCACACAAATCATTCTTTGCTCCATTACTTTCTTCCTAGTTAAAACCAAGGAAACTTTGATTTGTAATCAAGCGCACTGAAAGGAACAGCCTCACTGCCGGAGACTCGCCACTGTTTAATAGTAACACAGAATTTATCTTTGACGACTGTCCTACATAATGGCTAACGAAAGAATTGGAGTACTCCAACTATGGAATTATTAATTACCAAAGTGATTATAGATCCAGTCTAACAGTCAAATTAATTTACAATATATTCAATACACATGAAGGCAGCAGTGGTAGGGGAGGGAGGGAGGGAGAAGGATAAACGCAGGGGTACCAATCAGAACCGGCTGGTAATGAGGGTATGGTGGGTAGCAGTACCCACCCGGAAAATTTCGGGTGGGTATTTTACTCACCCGAAGTTTGAGAGCGACTGAGGGTGCATAAAGGAAAGAAATAAGAGAAAGAAAGAATAAGAGACCACACCAGCTAAGCGTATTATCGATCATCGGCAAACATTCGTTGTGAGTTAAAGCAAGAATGCTACAGTAAAATGTCGCACATCGAAAACCGTCACGCGTGAAAGTTGCCTTGAGGCTCCGTCACACGGGGCGATTAGCCTCTCACACGGAGCTTCTTTTATGGCTTTACGCTCGTCGACGTTCAGATCATTAGAGTGGGTATGGGA
Source organism: Vandiemenella viatica (assembly GCA_031002005.1). Classification (NCBI taxonomy): domain Eukaryota; kingdom Metazoa; phylum Arthropoda; class Insecta; order Orthoptera; family Morabidae; genus Vandiemenella; species Vandiemenella viatica. The sequence continues at coordinate 7,490,221 of JARYHS010005557.1, read as the reverse complement.
CTGGGGACAAGGAACGGGAAGGAATCCAGCCAAGGTGTTTTGAAGGAAGCATCTCGGCATTCATCTTGAGTGCTTTGAGGAAACCAAGGAAAACCCAAATCTAGATTTCCGGACGGGGATTCGAACCGGCGTCCTCCAAAATGCGAGGTCAGAGCGTTAACCGTCACCCACAACGTGGTGATGCCACAACTATTCCATCTGCTTCTTAAAATCATTATAATCATTCGCTTTGAGACAGACTGCAAATATTGAAGTAATTGTATATTTCTATAATCATAATTATTACTAAGAAAGATTTCTGAATGATAGAGACATGTTTTTGCAACTTGAAATGCGAGATGAGAAGGCAAAAAAATATGAGAGGGGTTGTAGATTTTTCACAAAAGTGCAAACAGCCTTTAAGACTCATACCAGAGTAGGTGCATTTCGTTGGACTAGTCACGATTACTGGGTCGTCCTGTACGAATGAGCGGAGTTTTCGTCTTCACCAACTCAAGACATACTCAGGATCGACAATGTTTCAAGACAGTCTCAATTATATTGCAATGCTATATGTATATGGTAATCTGACAGATGAACAATATTTGGTAAAATTGGTTAATCGGTTCATTTCCAAACAAGCAAAGCGCAGTACAGTTTTTGCGTTTTGTAATTAATATTGAATAGTAATTTCGAAATATAATTTCTGTATAAATATAAATGTCATTGAATAAATTATGTCTTAAAATTAATATCTTAGTTTGTATCCGAATTAATTTCTCTTATGAATATATTTGTATGATTATTATCACTATTATTATTTTTGGTATGACAACAAATAATATTTTCAACGGAATCTTCTCCCCCCCCCCCCTGTAATTGCCTGACTACCCACCCGGACCGAACACGAAACGCAGCCCCAGGTACCAAGTGGTCCTAACACAATCGCAAGCTATTCCTTAAGTAGAAATGTCAAACACTACTGCTCTGTTTTTACTTTTAACTATTATCTGATGTCTGCTATAACAATAATTGAGGATATCATGAAGGAACTAAGAAAATTTAAATGAAGAAGCGATTGTAGATATTACTACAGATGTCTTAAGGACAGCAGGAAGTTACATTGTATCCTATCTTGAAATTTTTTTAAATTCAATTTGTATACCTGCTGCTAACCAGAGGATTGGAAATGTGCGATAGTAGTGTAGGTTCACTAAGGAGGGGTGAGAAATAGGGTCGAAAATTACATCAGTGGTAGGTAAATTAATGGTGAGATTGATGTGCAACCACATCAGAAGTATATGTGAGGAGCATAAGTGGTTTTCAAGTCGGTAAAATTGCTTTACGCAAGGATATTCAAGGGAACTTTATTTAGTAGGATAAATACAAGATATTTCTTATGAAATGGACAAGGAGACCAAATTAATAGTGTGCTTTAGACCTTTCAAAGGCCTTTAAAAGAGTGATGGTAAATAAGATAGGAACTATTGGAGAGGATTGGATAGTGATTTTCTGGGTAGAAAAATTTGGGGTAGGAAATACAGTATCAGAAGAAACGGAAGTGAAAACGGGAGTTACACAGTGTAGCGTATTGGGAACATTGTTATCAATTATTCTAATGAATAATTGTGTTGATTGGTTACTATCAAAAGTTAGATTGTTTACATATGTCATAATCCTACATAAAAGAATCAAAATGGTAGACGACAGTAAACAGATGCAGAGTGTACTGGAGAGGATACCTAGCTGGGTTGGTAAACATGGCATAAAGATAAATTCAAAGAATTGCTAGCTTATTAAGTATACAGATAAAAAACTAAAGATTTGTTATGACCATGAGATGGGGAAATAATTACTTTTTGAAGACCTGAAAGATAAATATCATGGCATAAAATTTAATATCAAACTCAACTGCGCAGGAAAAATTAGACAGGTAATAAGAAAAGGCTTCAAAATCCTGTAGTTGTTGAAGAGAGTGATGAGGGGATGTACAAGAAAAGTAAAGGAATTAGGTTACAAAAATTTTGGTCAGACCATTGCTTGAATATAGTGGAGAAGTATGGGACCCATATTTTGGGTATCAAATAAAGGAGTTAGAGGGGATGCAAAGAATGGCTGCTAGATTTGTATCTGGAAATTTCCGCAGAACACAATCAATTGCCAAGATCACAAAAGAGCTGGGATGGGATTCGATGGAAGAGTGGGAAGAAAGAGTCATGGGAGTGTACAAGGTGGATGTTGGTAATGAGGCGTGGAAAGATATAAGTGTAACAATTAAAAGTAAATCATGGAAGGGAAAAGATGACCATGACCATAAGCTGGCACTCAATTTCAAGCACAAGGGTGCAGGTTTCTTTGGATAAGGGTGTCAGGGATTGTCATAGGTTAACAATAATGATGATTAGTTTACCAAAATCGCTGAATAAATTTAAGTTTGAAATAGGTAAACGACAAAAGCAGGTGAGTAAAGGATAGAGGCAAAATTGATGTTTAGGGAAATTGATTGTTCTATCCATTGCAACTAAATTAAACTAAAAGTGGTTGCCGCACTACAGACGCCATATTCAAGCAGTCGTCCAAACAAATTTGAGAAGCCAGCTTCCCTCACTACTTTGGTACATCCCTTCACTATAATTAAAAAATGACTGTCCTTGAATCCCGTCACTACCACCTGCCTAACTGAGCTTATTATGAAGTCTATGGCGAGGGATTTGCACAAATAAGCAATTCATCCTCCATCCTGTAATCATTAAAAAACAGGACATACTTGGTGAATACAAGGATACTAAAGTCTGTATATGCTTTGCTACCAATTCCAAGAGCGCTCATTCCCTGTATAGGTCCCATAAGTTCTTCCTCACACATATTTCGTATTAATCGCTTTTAAGCTGTGACAATATCATCCGCATGCTTTGTATTCTGTCGCTCAAAAAAAACGTTATATTCATTAGATTATTCTCGTTTTAGTGAGTGAAATAGTTTACCACGGTGAATAGACTGACTTTTTAAAGCTTTTGAGTAATTATTTAACTACCAGTGCAACAGCGACAATCTAAGTTCTACAGATAACATAATCTCCACCATGTTTGGTGTAGATTATGGACAAGGTGGCCCAATCGGCCTCCCTGTCGGTAGTGCAGTTCACGAGAACGGTATAGGTTCCAACATAGGAGAGGTAGTCGGTGAAGCGTTGAACACAGTGTTAAACTTAGACAACTCCACAAAAGTGCTACCATCATCAGAAGAAGAAATGCCTCTACAAAAGCAGCCCAACAAGCGCCTGCTCCGAGACATCGACAACACAATAGCAGCCGACAGCTCTGAAAAACTTCCAAGGGTGGAAGTTGGCAGAAACCAACATCAGCATCTCATCGTAGCAACACCGGCAATAGGAAGCAACACTACCCCAGTACCGACTTCGGTAAGTGATCAACGACCAAGCACTGGCCCAGTGGTTAAAATAGCGAACAAATATGAATGGTATGACGGTGGCCCATATATTATTTTTGTAGAAAGCAAAGTGACTAACGTTGGTAGACTACATCCCATGGCAGTCGGCAAGCTGATCCACCATGAAGGCGAATTAGTAACCAAAAACATAGTGAACATTACTAAGTCAGGCAGAAACCGTATTAGAATCGAGACAATTTCCGGTCCGAGTGCTAACGCCCTAGCCCAAAGCAAAATTTTCCCTATGCACAACATGGAAGCTTACATCCCCATTTCCTTAACAACCCGCCAAGGCATTATAAGAAATGTAGACACTTCACTAACGGAAGAGGAGATAATGGAAGTGATAAGATGTGACGTTCAAGTAGTACGAATAAGGCGATTCACCAAAAATACAAGTGATACCGATAGAGACCAGAGAAGACCCATCCCAGTTTGTGCAATTACTTTCAAAGCGCAACGCCGTCCAGAATACGTGATAATCCATGGAGTAAGATGTCCGGTAGAACCGTACATCCTTCGGTCCTTCAATGTTTCCAATGTTTGAGGTACGGTCATAATAGTAAACAATGTCGGAGTCAACCTAGATGTAGCCATTGTTCTGGAAACCACCATTTCAAAGAATGTAAAAATTCAGGATCACCTACTTGTGCCCATTGTGACGGGCCCCATCTCTTCACTGATCGCAACTGCCCTCAGTACCAAAAACAACTACAGATAAATAGGAAAAGAGCTTACGAGGGAATATCTTACCAGGAGGCGCTAGCAAGATCGAACAAAAAACTTATGCCACAATAACAGCCG
>JARYHS010005557.1:7411203-7484988 GCA_031002005.1 Vandiemenella viatica | reverse complement strand
GGGGGCAAGGAAAGGGAAGGTATTTGGCCATGGCCTTTTGAAGGAAGTATCCGAACATTTTCCCAACCTAGAGTGATTGGGGAAACCATGGGAAACCCAAATCTAGATGCCCAGGGGAAGATTCGAACCGCCGTCCTCCCGAATGCGAGGCCAGAACGCTAACCGTTAACCCACCATGCTCGGTGGTTAAGGTACAGCCTGGACCATTATGACAGTTGAAAGCTTTGTTGAAACATGAGAGAGAATATGGATTTAGCTTTATAATTAATGCCATGTAGCATCAGGATATGAATTATTTTAATTTATCTTTGCTTTCAATAAAGCCTTATTGTTTATGTTATTATTTTAGTCGCACATAAGTACCTCTAGCAGGCCAAGATTCGATAGTGAAACAGTAAATGTATAGTAATGCGCATGTGACAGAAGCCAGATTTGTCGTTAGGTTGAAATGCAGCCTGGACCAGAATGGCAATTGACACGCTATGTTACAGCATGAGGCATAATGGATCTAGTTTTTATAATTTACATGGTGTAACATAAGTGTGAAGATGCCTAATTAAACTTTTAATTTAATGGTTGCATGTTGCTACCGCCATTAACTCAATTACATGTATGTATATAAACATCTAGACAATCAGGGTTATTAAGTTGTTTTATAGGAAGAACAGTTATTTTACTGCTAGTGGTTTGAACAGCAGCGAAAATTTGTACACATATTTTAAGAATATTTGCACATGAGATCCACTAAATATATTAATCGAATAAAGTCCATCTGTAGAAGTTCTTATGGGAAAACTATGTATTTACCTGTTAGCTTTTTTCTGAGACATCTTTCTTTGAAAGAAAAAAAACTGAATTCCTATCCATAAAGATATGTAATAAAAAACCATTGGCATAATAAGTTTATTGAACTTCCTCTGGTGATCAGGAAACACATATTGTACCAGAGAAAAACTTTAACTGTCTTCCAAACACAATCTATGTCTACACGTGTTAAATTACTATCTGCTTACCATATGAAATTATGTTAACCACACAATAACGTCTGTAATAATACGTTTATTGAGGCACACACACATCTACAAATCATATGTTTACTTCTTCAACGATCAGACAGCAACTCCTGCTAATGTACAATTCCCAAAGATACATCTCCAAAGATACAGCGAGCCACCAGAACATTCCTCTCAGATATAAATTTACTATACTCAACACGCCTCCTTACATTGATATCTAGACTTCTATTAATTCACATTCAACATCTCTCTAAACCTTTTCTAAACTTAACTTTACATATAGCCTTCATAAATATACCAGCAATATTTACGTTTGAATCTAGTTTTCACACTGTCCTATTAGACCATTTGTATAATACTCATTCACAAAATGATAGTGTACTTCAATATACTTGGAGTTCTTTGAAAAAATTACCATAATTCACAATATTTTACTGCTTCTTGAGTTATCCTTCATATCAATATACTTGGAGTTTCTTTGAAAAATTACCATAGTTCGCAATATTTACTGCTCCTGAGTTATCTTCATATACTTGGACAGGTCATTTGTATATTACATTCAAGTTTTTAATACATCCAAAACAAACTTTAGTTTAGTAAACAGCTTCTGACACATTGCTATTATATTCAGCAAAAGTGGAAGATTTGGGGTACACCTCCTTTTTTTCTCCTATTTCCAAAATACTGAATTTCCAAACAATCTAATTAAATAACCAGACGTGAACTTTCGATCTACACTATCGCTTTCCCAATCTGCATCTACATAGCGAATCCAAAATTTTTTACATTTTCATTTCTACAGAAATTTAATTTCAAATCTTTCATTAAATAAAAATACATTAATATTCTTAATGCATACTTGTAATGAACTGTACTGTAACAATTCTGAAATCTATTTAAGTAATTAACACTGTAACTGATATTTGGATCTAGTTCCTGAAACTGATGTACAAAAGAGCACCTATTAAGTTTCTGTATCTAATGTCTTGACATACTTTATTTACAGCTTCTAATATTAAATTTACTTCCATTGGTGTATCATACAATTTTGAGTTATCAATTTTATACTTTGAGGCTAAGGAATTGATGTAATTTTCCTAACTCAAACTCATAACATTTTCTTTTTGATTTTAATCTATATTAATTCCTAAATAGGTTTTTGCTTGACCTAAGTACTTTCATCTTGAATTTCTTCGATAACAGATTCTTGATTTTATGTATTTTCTTTTTACTCTTACGACAAATTAACAGGTCATCAACAATTATTATGAAATAAATTACATCATCTCCATCGATCAAATTATACAGACAATAATCAAATTCACATTTTGCAAAACCCAGATAAATCATCAAAACAATCATACCAAGCTCAAGGGCTTTCTCGTAAACCATACAATGCTTTATTCAATTTACAAACCCTATTAGTACCATCGTCATACCCTCTTGCCTGTTGTATGTAGACCTCTGAATAAAACTTTACCATTAAGAAGTGCATGTACTCAACATCCATTTGCTCTATAACTAAACCACTTTGACAACAGTAATGACAATAAAATTTCAATGTCTGCATCTTACCTACTGGTGAATATATATCATCCAGAACTGCGTTTTGTTGAAAACCCCTTACAACTAGTCTTGATTTATAAGTGTTATTTTTTATATATATAAACCCACTTTACATCAAGAGCATTTACATTCTCTGGCTTCATTACTAGTTTCCATGTTTTGTTTTGATATAAACAGTCAATCTCCTTGTCCATTGCTTATTTCCAACACACTGACTCTTTTACAATTAATCGCCTCCTCAAAATTTTCTGGACTATCAGCACTGCAAACGTTTACATAAATGATATTTCTACAGACATAATCATTAAATCTATCTGGCATTTTACTTTTTCTACCTGACCTAGTCAATTTAAATCCTTGATTATATTTATCACTGTTTAAACCTCCTTTAACATCTCCTTCTTTCCTTTTTTCATCTACAGATTCAGTTTCATCAATCATACTATCATCACTAGAACATGCACTCTCGTGAATCATAACCTTTAAAGTTTTATAACTTTAACATTATTCTCTACAATATCAACATGTCTTGCAACAAAAACTTTATTATTCACTAACTACTCTGCTGCAAACTTCATTATAACCTAATAAAATTCCATATCAGCTTTACGATCCCATTTGACTTTCTCAATTGTTCTGGTACTCTTACAAACACTTTACTACCATGTAGCTTAAGATGTTTAACATTGGGTGTTTCCTAGTAAAATTTCAATAGGGAGTTTTCTTTTCAATAGTAATTAGCTAAAGTTCTGTTTTTAAGACAAGCCGCTGTACAAACTACTTCAAGCCAGAATCTCCTATCTCCTGTTGTCTTCAGCTAGCAAACATCCATGACATATCCATGAATTGATCTATTATATCTTTCAGCCATACCATTTAACTCGTGTACATTATGGAGGGCAAAACAGTTAAAACAATTCTGTTTTCCTTTACAAATCGATAAACATCAGAATTTAAATATTCATTTCCATTATCACATCTCAGTTTTTTAATAGTTTTACTGTCAAATTTTCAATTTAATTTACATATAGCAACTAGACAATCATAAACTTGACTTTAGATTTGAGATTGGTAAAAACGAGCTGCTTTGCTATAATCATCTATAAAGGTTAGAAAGTATCTTTCACCATTCAACCAGTGAGGCCATTGAGTGAGGCCCATTTAAATCAGTGTGAATAATTTCTAAAATCCCTCCTGCTTTGCTTCTATTATTTTCAAAAATAAACTTGTGCATTTTGTTTTCAATACAAACTATACACTTCATATATTCAGACTCTAAACTTTTAGGTAAACCAACTGCCAATTGATCTTTACACAAAGTATTTAAATAGTTAAAATTTACATGACCCAATGTGTGATGCCGTTTCTCCTTTTCAGTCATAGAATCACTGTTACTCCCACATACTTTACATTAACATCTTTCTTATAAAATGCTACTTGTCATTTTATACAGATTACCTTCCTTCATAGCAATTGCAATTAGCCTGTTATTTTTATCAAAAACTTTTGAAACATTTCCAACAGATACAATCTTGTGCTTGTCTGTTACTTTTGCATAACTAATCAAAATTCTATTCATGTCTTTAACATAAAATACATTTTCCATATTAATTTGAATGAATTTACCATAAACAGAAAAATAACTAACTACATTTCCTATCTTAGTTGCTTCCAAAATTTTCCCATCAGCAATCTTTACATCTACAGGCTTTTCCAAAGTTACACACTCAAAAAATACTCTTCGATTATTTACAACATGATCTGTACAACCACTATCCGATAACCAATCAATTTTATTCTGTTCTTTGTTGCCTGTGTTCATTTTATTTTGCACCATCAAGTTCCTAACCTCTGTTACAAAACTGCTCGTTGCACTTTCACTATACTGGTATTCTTGACCATGCCGATACTGGCCGTTTCTGGATCTCTGCTGCTTACTTCCGCTCCACGGTTGATCGTTGTTGTGAACCCTTAAGGTTCCACGTAAATGGTTATTTCCTCTGCTTCTTCTTTGATAATGCCTGCTGTGTGCTGTGATTCCTTGTGCCTCTTTCATTCATTTCACTTCGACAACAATCTCTCTTTAAATGAACTCTTCTTCCGCATCCCCAACACAATTGTTCCTGACGACTCGTATCTGATTTTCTCATACTATGGAATGCATTTGTTTTTACACATTCACTATCACCTTGTCTTTCAAGTCCATTAATCGAATTTTACTCTTAACAAATTCAACAGTTTGATCTTCTTCTTCCGAAACATCGACCAAATCTCCGATGTAGCTCATTGAATCTGACAAAGTTCTTAACATGTAGTTTATTTTTTCTTTCTCAGTCACTTTAGCCCCAGTTGCTTTCAATTCGTTAACTGTCTTTTCAAATCACTAAAGAATGTCGCCTGTTTCATTGTAGTCTTTTAACTTCAATTTTTCCAGTTTGTTTCTACAAATTATTTGAAGTGGAGTCGATTCCTTGGAGTATAATTCGTCGAACTTAGTCATTATTTAATAAGCATTCACTTTATCACTTACAAACTCAAGTTGCTTATTCGTAATACCACTATTGATGTAGTTTACTGCATTCAGATTTTCTTCTTCCCAAGTTTCTGCATTATCCATACTTGTTTTTTTCTCTTGAAGCCTACTGTATAACATTTCTTCATCTTTAGATACATTGTTATTCTTTTTTTCCAATTTCCAAAGTCCTCGCCGTTAGAAACCGGTATAACAAAGTCCGACATTTTTACTTGAAATAAAACTTTCTTAAACACTCGTCAACACTTTTCCTTTACATAAGCCACAGACCTTTTGTCAACCATGCTCAGCTACCATGTTAATACTATCTGCTACCATATTAATTATGTAAACCACACTATACAGTCTGTAATTATACTTTTATTATGGCACACACACATTACAATTCATAACTACATGTTAACTCCACTACAGTCAGCCATCAAACTACTTGATGTACATCCAATGATATAGCAACCACCAGAACATTCCCACTCTGCAATTCGATACCAGGTCAAGTCAGATATAAATGTACTATACTCAACAGATATAAATAACAGTGTAGCACACAATAACGAAATGGAATTCCATTCAGTGATGTCATATGGCATAATTTTTTGGGGAAACTCTTCACGAAGTAAAAAAAGTTTTCATAGCACAGAAAAGAGCTATTAGGATGTTGTGTAGGGTAAAACCAAGAACCTCTTGCAGACAAACTCTTTAAAAACTCAGTATTCTTATAGTGACCTCTCAGTATATATATTCTCTCATGTGCTTTGTCACACAACATTTTAAACTGTTTACATCTAATTCACCTGTACACAATTTCAATACAAGAAACAGAGTGTGGAATATCAAACAAGAAGTAAAACATGCAGACCCAAGAAAATCTTTAAAAAAAAAGTCGTATGCAAAGTTAATATGTATGCGGACAGCCACGGACAGTGGAATATCTTCAAAATTGAATGAATGCCTAGGGGAACTAAGGTCGTTTGAAGTAGAGGGTCTGGTATAAGCCAAATGCAACTTTGGTTAACGTTATTAGCAATAATGATATGTCTAAGCTTACAAGTAAGATTTTGTAGTAATTATATGGGGGTGCCAACGATGTTTATAAAAAATCAAACAGCCGATGCAATATCTGCACTAGAAAATACTTTTTCAAAACTATCATAGTTGTAAATGTTCCTAAACGATATGACCTTTCTAGTTGGTCATGTGTAATTGTGGAAATAGATAAGGCCAATTTCATGTACAAATCAATTATATAACTGTGTAAATGTGGAAATAGATAAGGCCAACTTGATGTACAAATCAATTTGTAACCATTTCAGTAACGTAGATATGGTGGACATTAATAGTTTAGATAGGTCATATCACACCACACTTGGCCTACATTTGAACTTTCCAGGAAGAAATGTAATATGTAATTTAGACTGCCAGATACCACTTCAGAACCAACCTGATTGTTTTTTAGAAATAACCAACAGCCCCACATCAGAGATTGATAGGGGATTTTGGTTAATAGATAAACACACAAAGGCAAATCAAAGTGTAATGTTAGAAAATAAGCCAGATACTCCAAATCTAGTTATTAAGACAGACAATCAAAAAATATTACTGACCCTATCAGGAACATATTACTATATCATCAAAATGTTCAGTGCCTAAAGCAATAAAGTAGATTATTTAAGCAATACAATAAATTCAAAGAAATATAAATACAGTTGTCTTTACAGAACATGGCTGTAAATCTAATGAGATAAATACCATGAAAATAGAAAATTATGTCCTTTTAAGCTCCTTCTGCAGAGATAAACATAAAAGTGGTGGTGTATGTATATACTGTAATATAAACACGAATTGCAAAGAAATAGGTTGGATAAAAGACTATGGTAAAGAGATAGAGTTAGAGGTGTAGAAATATATATAAGTAAAGAAACCAGTGTCCTTATAACTGGAGTTTATAGATATTTATACGAGATATTAACTCCTTCTATAGATCGTTTTTCAAAACTTTTAAATGAAATCACTGTTCTATATCAAAACATTATAATAGCAGGAGATTTAAACATTAATAGGCTCTCACAGGACAGATGGGTTGAAATGTTCAATGATACCATTGATGCATATGGTTTAACTAACTTAATCACAGGGCCCACTAGGGAAACAAGCAGTTCTAAGACTCAGCTGGACTACATAATCTCAAACATTTCGAGCGATATTTGCAGAAATTCAGTTGTAGAAAATTTTGTTGCAGATCACTATAGTCAGGAATTATTTATCAATTATTAACATGGAAAAATAAAATAAGCAAAGGAATATCTGGATTAGATAGAAGCACGTCAAAAAAAAAATGTTACCAAACTTATAGATGAACTCAAAAAACTCAAGTGGGGTGAGATAAAATACATGAAAGATGTAAAAAATGCCTGGGAAATCTTTTGTACAAACTTCAGTAGGTGTCTTGAACTGTCTTGTCCCTTAGTAAAAAGAGTTTTAAAAACTAATAATGGAGTCAAAATTCCTTTAACAGTTACATGTCGAAAGATGAAGCGTGATATGTTGGATGCTTTTCTTTCGTACAAGCAGACAGGTCTCAGTTTTTACAAACAGAGGTACAAAAAATATAAATCAGAATATTTCAATAAAATAAAAACTTGTAAGGCAGAATAGTATGAAAAAAGAATTTTAGAATCTTGTAATCTACCAAAAGAAGTCTAGAAAATTTCCAAAAATATATCTGGTCTCAACAAATGCACTATTAATGTTCCTGATATCTCTTCAATAAAAATAAATAACTGTGTTTTAAATGACCCTGAGAAGGTAGCCAATGCTTTCAATGAGTATTTTGCTGGTTTCCCTACTCCTAATGCAAGCACGAATAGTATGAAAACAAACAATTATGGTGGTTCAATTAACTCTACAACCTCCAGCAAGTTGCCCAAATTTGATAAATCAATTTTCCTTAAACCGGTAACAGAAAATGAAGTTCGTTCCACAATAAGAAAATTAAAAAACAAACAGAGCTGTGGCTACGATGATATTTCACCATGGCTACTTAAACAGTATTTTGCACCTATTCTTACCATCCTAACTCATTTAATAAATATGTACTTACTATAGGTGAATTCCCCAATTTCCTAAAAATATCAGTTATCAAGCCACTTTTTACGAAAGGCCATAGACAATTATTGAGTAATTATAGACCTATTGTTCTCATTACCAAGTTTAGTTAAATATTAGAATATGTGATTTCTGCACGAATAGCAAAGTTTCTGGAAACAAATAACCTAATTAATAAAAGAAAATTTGGTTTTAGGAAGGGACTATCAACAGTCAGTGCAATAACAGAGTTTATAGATACCCTTCTTGAAAACCTCGATAGTAATAAACATTCAGCAGCAGTTTTTATGGATTTATCAAAAGCATTTGATACAGTGGATCATACCATATTGTTGGAAAAAATCAAAATATATGGGATCAGAGGAATAACCTCTGATTTATTAAAATCATATCTGAGTAATAGGAGGCAGCAGACTGAAATACTTCAAAAAACAGCAGAGGAACACATAAAATTCAAATCGAAAAAATTCTTAGTCAAAAGAGGGGTACCACAAGGATCTATTATGGGCCCCCTCCTTTTCATCCTTTATGTCAATGATATACCTCAACAGGACAATAGCTGTACTATTTCATATGCTGATGATACTACAGTCTTAACCTCGGATAACAAACAACTGGGCAGGACACATTTGCTGTGTAGCAGGAAAATGTTTCAAAATATTGCACTTGTTGTAGTGATGAGGGAAAGTACCAGAGAAGTGAAGGTAATGGGATTACAAAATTTTGGTCAGACTATTTCTTGAATATGGTGGTATAGTATGGGACCCACATTCTAGGTACCCAAAATTGGACTAAGAATGAGTGCAAAGGACTGTGATAGTTTTGTCTCTCGAAATTAATGGAGAACTTAATCAGTAATAGATATAATAAAAGAGCTAGAATGAAATTCATTTGACAGGAGGTTGAAGAGTGTCATGGGAGTGTAGAAGGCACATATTGGTAATGATGTGTTGGAAGATATGGGTGTAATAATTAAAAGTAATGCATGGAAGGGCAAAGGTAACCATTACCACAAGCTGGCACACGATTTCAGGCACAAGGATGTGGGAAGATTTTCTTTTGTATGTAAGAGGTCATGGATTGGAATAAGTTACTTAAAGAAATGATCAATAATTTAGCAATAATATTGGATAGAATTTTAAGATATAATTTGTAGAGGACAAGAGTTGGTGAATACAAGAAAGGAGGGAAAATGTGTGTGTGTGTATAAGGAAATTTCCACCTGATCATGTGCTCCATAGCAATTACACTAATTAACATTTGTTTAATTCAATGTTCTTAAGACATTATTTCCATTTCCAAGGTAATTTTTGTGTTAGAAAATATTATTGTAAATAGTTTCACAGCTGTTGGTTATTTGATGTCATCAAAGGGAATGATGTTATCCACTTATATTGACAGTGGCGGGCCAAATTCATACTGATCGTTAATGAAATAACTTTTATTGTAAATGCTTTTTCCTTTTGTCTTCCTGATCAAGTAGAACAGCATTAATTCACCTCTCACAATGAATTTTTTCAGTGTAATTTTGCTCCTCCCCATGTCATCAGAGGCGAGAGGTACTTCATTGGAATGGTGTACCACTACCTCTCAGGACTACATTATCACCTATTGTATGTCCTGGGACTGAATTTATATCGAAATTTCACCAATTTCATATGAATGTCAACACATTTCAAGAGAAAATAGTTAGTATTTCAATACTTGAAGGGCGTATAAAGAAAAACAAAGATACTTTTATGGCGTTTGTTGATTTAGAAAAAACTGTTGATAAGTTAGGTACGACAAGATGCTCAAAATTTTAAATAAGTCCAGTCTAAAATATCGAGATAGAAGAATATGAATTATATAAGAATCAAGTTGTTATAATAAAAGTAGAGAGTTGGGAGAGCAGATTTAAGCAAAATGACATAAATAAAAATAATACAGATTATAAATTAATGCAGTTTTTCTTGGTGTTTATGTTTATAAACGTTTCTCAGGAAAGAAACTGAGTGATATTATTGTGATACACAGCAATTATAATATTATTCTGTTTGTTTCCTGAGAAACATTGATAAATATAGATTATACTTACAACCATAGTGAAGATTAAATATTTGAAGGTAAGCAATATTTTTAATTACAGCATGCATAATACAATTCTAAAAGCCTAGCAGAACATTCTTGAAGCAAACATGAGACTCAAAAAGTGATAATTATTGCTGACAAAGATATACACTACTAATAGCATTTCCTTATAACACATGCAAAATGATTAGATAAAGATCCACTATAACAAATCAGTACACACTCTCTCTTTTAAGGAAATTATCAGGATGACCTCTCAGAATATCTGATGAACAGCAGGAGATTGCTAGAGGTAAGATAATTAAAATGGGGTGCTGGTTCACTACTCAAAATATATTTCGCCTACAGGTTGTAGATAATATTTATTTACAATTTGCCAAAACATTACAGTTACAGACAATACATTAAAATCAATCAGTGTAAACCTTATAAACAATTGACACTTTCCATATAGTCTTACAAGAATCAGACGACAAAAGGCAATTAAATTAACATTATCACAAATAAAATATAAAAGTAATATGTTTGAAATTATAACAACAGTAAATTAAAAATCTTAAAAATTGAACTGAAAATGAGATATAAGGTGATTTAATAAATATTAAGTACAGTTACATAGATTTTTATTATTAATCTATAATTAAATATATTTTAGAAATATTTCTAATACCTGATAAAAAGAGCTCAGACATTAATACCATTGTTCCTATCAATATTATACAGACTAAAAAAATAACACGTTACTATTGGATCTGACCCAGAGCAGGTGAAAAAGCTAAGGTTCCTGACATAATATTGGAAAAATACTTATTTGGTTACCATTGCAAAAAAACTTTATACACAGCTCAGACATTTATTAAAATGGTGTAGAAAAGTCGTTAATGATCATTCTAAAAAACACCTGATATGGTCATAAAGCATCAAATAATATAACTGACACCATTTTTCTACTCTGAAATTTCTCTTATCACACTAACATAAAATAAAAATAAAATATATCTTATATTAACTGTTGAAAGATAATGCTAGAAATTATCAGAAAAAAGCAATTTATATAACAATATTGCATGATTCTACCAATAAGATGGGTATGCCACAAAAGTATTGTATCAATGAGCCATTTATCCAAACGTTAAAAAGAAAGAATAAGCCTATAAAAATAAAAAACAGAATATACCATACATTCAATTCCCTTTAAAGCAATTGTCCTTAAAATTTACCCTGAGAAACTGAAACAGGACCAAAATAAAATATATAAAAATATCAAGTAACACTGCAATCAGAATCTGAAACCAACCATCAGAGAAAATCATAGATACATCCAATTGTTTGATTATATCTAGAAACAACCTTTTTATAAATAATAAGTTTATTTCAGAATGAGATATAAATATTGAATTATAAAGAATGGATTTTTAGATGCCTAAAACATTAAAATTTCCAAAAATTATACAGAATAAATGATATGAAACTGTTTAGGAGCATCAAATTACTAAAGTACATTAACAGAAGTTAAAATCCCATATCAAAATATGGATTGTAGATTTTAAGTAAACATTAAGCATAGCTACAGGATCACAACTAATACAATGATAACACATTGAAATAGATCAGGCTTTAGATTTAATTTTAAGGAAGCAGAGCGCTAAAAAAAATTAGCAATTTTGTTTATTAACTTATATCCTGTAAGGTACACAGACCCAAAAAATATTTTCCGCATAAATCACAATTAAATGGATCATCGCCTAAATAATATGTTGAAGCGTTTTAGGTCTTACATATATGAAAAATGATTTTACACAATCATAAGTATAATGGACACTCATCTTAATGAATACGCTGATGACGTTTGAGAGTATCAGCGTATTTAAGAGATTTTCCGCAAACTTCACAAATAAACGGGCGTTCTTTTGAATGAGTTACCTGATGCCTTCTGTAATCTCCTGCCGGCAAAAAACATTTTCCGCACACATCACAAGAAAACTTGCGTTCACCAGAATGAACACGTAAATGCTTTTTAAGTAATCCAATTTCTGGGAATGATTTTCCACAAACTTCACAAGTAAATGGCCGTGCATCTGAATGACTTAACAGATGCCTAGTGCGATCACCAGACCACATGAAACTTTTTCCGCAAATATCACAAGAAAATGGGCGTTCACCAGAATGAATCCGCTGATGAGTTTTAAGGTGTGGGGAATGTTTAAATGATTTTCCACAAGTTTCACAAGAGAATGAGCGTTCACTGGAATGAGAAAACTTGTGGTGTCTAAGATCAGAACTACTTGTAAAATATTTTCCACAAATATCACAAGAAAAAGGAAATTCACCAGAATGAATCCGCTGATGAGTTTTAAGGCTTTGGGAATGTTTAAATGATTTTCTACAAGTTTCACAAGAGAATGAGCGTTCGCTGGAATGAGACAACTTGTGGTGTCGAAGATAAGAATTACTTGTAAAAGATTTTCTACAAATATCGCAAGAAAAAGGCAGTTCTGCAGAATGTATTAACTGATGGCGTTTAAAATTCCCAAATTGTGTAAAAAAAATTCCACAAACACCACAAGGAAACTGGCGTTCCCCAGAATGAAACCGCTGATGACTTTCAAGATCTTAAAATTCTTCAAATGATTTTTCACAAACAACACAATAAAACGGACGTTTACTAGAATGTATCCGCTTATGACGTTTACAGTTTCCATAGTTTTTAAATGATCTTCCACAAAAATCACAAGAAATCGGGCGTTCTCCAGAATGAATCAGCTAATGACGTTTAAGGCTGTCAGTCTCTCTAAATGATTTTCCACAAAAATCACAAGAAAAAGGCAGATTCTCCAGAATGAATCAGCTGATGACGTTTAAGGTCTGCTAGCCTCTGTAAATGATATTCCACAAAAATTACATGAAAACGAGCGTTCTCCAGAATGAATCAGCTGATGACGTTTAAGGCTGTCAGTCTCTCTAAATGATTTTCCACAAAAATCACAAGAAAACGGGCGTTCTCCAGAATGAATCAGCTGATGACGTTTAAGTCTGCTAGCCTCTGTAAATGATATTCCACAAAAATTACATGAAAACGAGCGTTCTCCAGAATGAATCAGCTGATGACGTTTAAGGCTGTCAGTCTCTCTAAATGATTTTCCACAAAAATCACAAGAAAACGGGCGTTCTCCAGAATGAATCAGCTTATGATGTTTAAGTTTGCTAGACTCTGTAAATGATTTTCAACAAAAATTACATGAAAACGAGCGTTCACTAGTATGAAGTTGCTGATGATGTTCAAGGTTTCTAGATGATGTAAATGATTTTGAACAAATATAGCAAGAATACAGGAGTTCACCTGAATTTATCAGCTGATAACTTGAATTGTGCCCAGATTGCGAAAATGATTTTGAAAAAATGTTATAAGAAAATTGGCATTCACTGGAATTAAACCTCTTGTTCTTTGTAAGTGTGGAATAATCTATATAAGATTTTCCACAATTTTTACATGAATATTGCAGTTGATCCAAATGAATCCTATTTCTATAAATGTTGGAAGTGACTGGCTTCTCCTCTATTGCGTTGGTTTGAAGTTCATCAGTATAAAGTTGCTGTTCACAATTGTAACTGCTATTTTTGCAGCCACAGGTATGCCTAGACACAGAAAAACGTGTATGTAATTATGTCGTGATCATTTTTTACTCTGGCGAAGTATATTTACCGATAATTCATAGATATATTTTCTGTTTCAAAACCAGTAGACTAAATTTTCTTAGCATATACTGCATCATTCTATATAATAGTAGACAGTGTAAGTAACAAAATGTTCTACATTTGCAGACTGTAGAACTCTGAATAAACAAAAATTTAATTTATAGTAAAAATCTA
The DNA here is from genome assembly GCA_031002005.1 of Vandiemenella viatica. Taxonomy (NCBI): domain Eukaryota; kingdom Metazoa; phylum Arthropoda; class Insecta; order Orthoptera; family Morabidae; genus Vandiemenella; species Vandiemenella viatica. The sequence continues at coordinate 7,470,828 of JARYHS010005557.1, read as the reverse complement.
TATGCTACATACTTTAAGAAAAATTTTGAAAAATGTTTCTGTATTTTATAAAGTAGACACTAGTATTATCAACTACTGAATTGCCAATTTACTAACTTAGTTCCTGATAATGTAAAATACTGTCTATTTATAAAAAAAATTAATGACACAAATAATAATGTTTTTTTTGGTCCCTAAAACCCCAAAATCAATTAGTTAAAAGATTTTAATTGCTCAATATTATCTCTGGACTTAAATGACTGCTTATCTATTGACAATTCTTTTATTACTAAATGAATTAATGGATATCACAATACATATATGAAATATTGGTTTAGTTCCCACTGTCATCAATTTCACAAAATGGTTATTTTTTTAGTAAAAAAGGTTTAACATCCCAGTAAATAGAGATATTCAGTTTATTGAATTTATTAATTTTCACTGAATGTTATGACTTTATTAAATATGCAAAGGCATTTTGGAGTATAAAGAAAGGTATCCAACTTAATTAGTTAAAATACTTAGCTCTTGAGAGTAAATAAAAACATCAACATTATAAGAGAGCTGAACAGGTATCACTCACAAATCACAGTTGGAAAACAGATGAAGCAACGGATATTATTAATACATTTTACAGACTACCTACCAAGATAAACTGTTAAGTCCTAAACAACATATTCTGTGCAGTTAACACTGTGATCTTAATGCACAACTCAAAAGTACTTGTTTGCTAAATAAAGAAATTGCCAAAAGAATAAAAGTAAAAAACGAAATTGCATCAATCTCAAAAAAAAAAAAAAAAAAAAAAAAAAAAAAAAAAAAAAAACATGGTATTCAGCTTAGATAGATATAGAAACCAAATAGTAGTTTCTTATTTGGAGAGCATCTCTCTGTGTTTTAACAGCTACAACAGTGACTGCTTATTAAGAGCAACAGATAATATTTAGATGTATTCCAGGATCGTTGCCAACACTCTCTAGGAAGATGGCACTAGACAGAAAATGCTACTACTTTTGTCAATTTGATTTTCTATAAGAAAGTATCAAAATCAATTCCAACTTCTACATAAAATTAAACAGCAATGCATTCGATGGTAAGGTGAAATTTATCGGGCATACAGGGAAAGAAATTTTTAGTAAAAAACATTAACTCTCTACACAACCCAACTATAGATAATATAATATGTCCAACAAATTCCAAAGAATGTATTGCGTCTCTTATTTGATTCTAGTTGGTCTGAAAAATCAATCTATGTCAGCTATCACTTGATTTATGTGGAATATTTTCCATTTATATGAGATATGTGTGAAAAGTAATAAGATTGGTAAAATCTGAGCGATATGGCAAACTGCGTCTGCCAGTTGTGCTAGGCTGGTTTGCTCATCCCTTTTATATGCGCAGTCTGAGTTTCAACTCCATTAAAACAACACATTAGTTTTGACTAGGACCATCAGTGAAGTTGTGTCTTTGTTGTGTGTTACAGAAATGGACCATTGGAATTTAGATCAATGTTGTGCATTCAAGTTTTGTGTTAAGCTTGGAGAATCCACGAGTGTGACCTTTAAAAAGTTAAACAGCCCTATGGGGAACATGGCTTATCAAGAGCACAAGTTTTGCGCTGGCACAAATCACTTTGGAAGGCTGAGAACACATTGAAGATCAACCTCACTCAGGGAGAACCAGAAGCTCAAGAACTGACAAAAAAGTTGAGCATGTGAAGGCTCTTGTGATCTGACCGTCGTTTAACAATAAGGATGATGAATGAACAGTTAAATTTAAAAACATTCACCATACATCACATTTTGACAGAAAATTTGAACATGCAAAAGGTAAGGGCCAAAATGGTGCCAAAATCCTCACAACTGAACAGAAGGACAATCGAAGAAACAAGTGAGTTTATTTTCTTAAGAGGATAAACAATGACCAACAATTCTTCAATCATGTGATCACAGGGGATTAATCCTGGATATTCAACTATGATCCTGAAATTAAACAAAGAATTGCACACTCCGTCATCTCCTTGACTGGAAAAATGTCGAATGAGCAAATCAAAGATCAAAACAATGCTGATTTCGTTTTATGATGGTAGGAGTATGGTGCATAAAGAATTTGTTCCTCAGGACGAACTGTCAATCAAGTGTTTAAAAAATGTGTCCTTTAAACGATCAGGAGAGATTTGTATGAGACCAAACATTGCAGACAAGTGGATGCTTCATCATGACAATGCCCCATGTCACACAGCTTGTTCTATCATTGAATTTTCCTCAAAACACATCCCTGTCGCTCCTTAACCCCCTATTCACCTGATTTACATCCTTGTGACTTTTTCCTTTTCGAGCAATTCATATATGTCTTAAAAGGAAGTCATTTTGGAACTCAGAAGAACATGCAAATGTCTGTGACAGATCAGCTAACAGCCCTACCAGTTGAAGCCTTATAGCGCTACTATCAAGAGTGGAAACGACTCCGCCGGTGTATAGCTGACCAAGAGAACTACTTTGAAATTGATAATCTTGCTGTATTGGGAAAAAAACTTTGGTAAGTAAAAAACCTCATTACTTTTCTCAAGTACCTCATACATAAGTTTTGCATTGAAAGTAATAAATTGAATAAATTAGTATGCTTCTCTCAGTTTCTCCATTGTTTAAGTACCTTCGTAATGTAGGTGTCTGAACAGAGATGATTCTTTATCATCATTTGCTGAAAATATTTTTTATTCACCATCAAAAATTGTAAACTTTGTGACTGCAGTTTTCAGATTTTAAATAAAATCAAAGCAAACAAATCCCACTGATTCAAAAAAAATACCGGCAATAATCATTCTGTCAAATGCAATCGATTACTCCTTTTTATGCTGTAGATCAACTGGTTTCCAATCAACATGCAACTTTTCAAGTTTAATGTGACCACCTAAATATGGTGCAATGTATGATGTACCATAAATATTCATTATTAATCACTTATCGCTTAGTGCACTTCAACAGATTATGTGCTCTGCCTTTAAAACGTAACTCCTTCAACTATTTCACTACTAAATTCAATCACATGAAAAAAGTGTTTGGTCGTAACCAAGCATTACTACACTTTCTATAGAGGCACTGCAAGTGGTAAAAGATTTGCTAATAACCTTCAAAGCCCTGTGTTCAAAAGAGTTTCATTTCTGGTGCTCCGTGGTGTAACCTATCTGTACAACAGGAAAAAAAAAAATTGGAACACTAAATTGATAAGATCCTCATTAAAATGGAACTTTGTTTTCAAATTTGTATTTGCTCAACAAATTTGGCACCCAATTTTGCAATAAGTTTTCTTGGATTTAATGTTTAATGTAAAATGTACCATATCCTTCTTCCTCATATGCCTATCACCTTAGCTATTGGAAACAGCATTAATTGCCAATAGTACAATAAAATATTGTTTCACTTTCTTGAATTATTTATCTGTGCTTGCCCCACCCTGGTTGTTGGTAGGCATTCATGTAGATTTTTCAATCTTTCATTCAACTGCCCATTTATTCAATATTGAAAGCGAAGGAATAGGCTCATAAAATTTCAATAACTTTGGATGAATTCTATTAGCTATGAAGTAAGGAAAGTAAGGAATTTTATGATGACACAATATTTCAAGGAGACACCACAGCGCTATTTTTAGATCCTGTGGAAACTGGACATTCATTATTTTGACACGTACACAAAATTACCAAACAAATGAACTCTTCCACAGTAGGCACTTTAGGTTCCAGACTATAGAAGTTGTCAACAAAACACAAGACTGGCCCTTCTCATGCAGTGTACTTCCTCTACATTTTTCAACAGCTTAACTAACAATCAGCATCCAAAAAACCACTGTGTTCCCTTCATTTATGTTGATAATCATCTGTAGCAGCTCAATACATAATGTTTGGAGCAGCCAGGAGTAGATATAAGACTGCGAGGATAAAACTAATGTTTATGTGAATTTTCTGTTCAAACTGTCTTTGTCCAAAGAACGCAATATGGGTGGACAGCTGATTATTTCTGGTCCTCTGCATTAAGCGTGATGCAAGATTCGTAAATTGCCAAGAGATGGCTCTATATTCCAAATTGATGCATGTTTGCGATAAGATATAAGAAGTGGTCAGCAAGCAAACAGAAGTCGTTCGTTTAGACATCCGATGTACAGACACTGAGTCGAGAGTGTACAGTTACCAAACACAGGAATTGAACAGGGTGTTTCTAAATGATTATTTGGGTTTTAATGCTCTGTAATATTTATTGCATAAATTGTAAAATTATAATAATACATGAAATAAAGGAGCAACTCAAACATTTATAGCTTCAAACTGTCAGCAGGTATTGAAGGCACATACACACGATCCTTTATGAATCCCCTCAGGTAGAAATCACATGGTGTCAGACTAGGAGAACATGTAGGCTATGCGAAACAAGCTCTGTCTTTGGGCCCTTTGTGGCTAATCCAGTGGTTGAGGATGTTCAACCAATCGTGTACATCCTTATGCTACTGAGGTGGTGCACCAACTTGCTGCCAAATGAAATTATTTGGTTCTTCTTCTACCAATTGGGGAAATAGCCATAGTTGCAGAGCATCAAGGTAGGAAGTACCAGTTACAGTTGTTCCTCCAAAGAAAAAAGGCCAATACACATTCTGCCGAGATATGGCACAAAAGAAATTCAGTTTAGGGGAGTGTCGTTGAAATTGTGCTATCTCGTAATTATTTTCTGAGCCCCAGATGCGCACATTATGAGTGTTCACAAGTCCACTGAGGTGAAATGTCGATTCATATCTGAAAACATGATCCAGTAAATCTTTATCGTTGTGCAACAACATTTCATGTGCAAAGTTGGCAAATAAATCATGGTCTGCAGGCTTAGAGCCTATAACAACTGCAAACAATAAGGCATAGTTGTAAGCGTTTCAGTAAAACTTTACAAACAGTCGTCGCCGGAATTGTTAATTCACGACTATCCCTCCGAAACTGATTTCATTCGGGCTACACATGAAAGATTCACTCCCTCAACACACTCTCCACTAAGCCTTGCTTGTCCCATACGCTTGCCTTTGCAAAGGTAGCTGGTAGTTTCAAACTGATGATACCATCTATGGATATTATCACTTGAGAGATCACATTTGAATGTAATCTGGAATGCACATTGCACACTATTCGGTCTTTGCAAACTGCAGAGCACAAAAAGCTTTCTGTTCACATATCACCATTTTTGCTAATAGCACTTTCTAACGGATAACGGAGGAAACATTGTATGCACATGCACACAGGTACCAACAAACTAGAACTGATTGAGTTACTCTTTCATTTCATGTATTAATTATAATTTAATATTTTATGTAATCAATACTACAAAGCATTAAAATCCCAATATTCATTTAGAAACACCCGGTATTATTACAACCCATTTATTACTTACACCATAAACAGCACAGACGACTGCAGGTATACTAGCTATAAGATCAAACAGTAACTTCTCAATTGATTAAAGTCAAGATTACTAAACAGCCATATATTCAGTATGATGGTCTATTTTCAAATAACAAGAAATAATTGAAATAAATCTTCCAATTAGAGATGGGTCACAAATAACTAAACGGCTACACATAACCGTTATTTTAAAAACTGCTGTTTAGCAAGTAACGGCCAAAACGATAACTGGAGTTATTCAAATAACTGTCAGCACCTCCCTCTGACAGCGCTGTAATTGTTTGTCAGCCCGTCCGCTACGAGTGCATCAATCACTGCTTATTGCTTCTCTCAGCGTTATTAATTGTAATAGATACCACTAGATGACACTACCATCGCAAAATAATAGTTATTAACTACGATAGCTGACCACTAGAGGACACTACCTATGTAAACCGCTTTTAATACGTTTGACCGTTATTAATCGCGACAGCGACCAACAGATGTCGCTACTACTGACGACTGTCAAATACTACTTTGCAGATATTATTTGTGATGGGGTCCAAAATTATCATATTCTAAACTTAATGACCATTAAATGGGTGTTCAGCATCCATCCTTCCATAGGTAAACAACGTGATTATGCTTTTTGTTACAGCTGTTTACCCAGTGTTATAGCGTCTTAGCCAGTTGAAGGCGTTATTAACTTCGATAGCGATCATTCAGAGGACACTACCTATGTAACCCATTTTTTAATACCTTTAACCGTTATTAACTGCGATATCAACCAACAGATGTCGCTACTACTGACGACAGTTAAATACAAATTTGCACCCTGGATGAAGCTGCAAATTTACCAACGTTGAAAGATCAGGTTCCGCGAGCTTGCGAAAAAGTTCTACAAACAATGTTATATATCTAAAAATCCATTGGTTAACGAGCTTGGCAATTATCCGATGGATGTTGGATCACATAACCGACCACTGAAGATTTTTCAACAATAATAAAAAAAAACACCTATATGAAGACATACCATACGAGAAGACATGCAACATCTACCACATATAGGAGGAAATGTCAACCAGCAAAACCTCCATCATACCCTGCCTGTTACAATAAGGCAGTGAAGGCGTGTGCTGCTGCTACAACTTTGCAGGTGCTATTTGCGATAGGGTCCAAAATTTATCATCTCTCTACGACTTAGTGACCATTAAACTGGTTTTCAGCATCCATCCTTCCATCGAAAACTACTTGATTATGCTTTTTGTTACAGCTGTGTACCTGTGTTATAGCGTCTTTGCCAGTTGAAGGCGTTATTAACTTCGATAGCAATCACTAGAGGACACCACCTCTGTAAACAGCTTTTTAATACCATTTAACCATTATCAACTGCGATAGCAACAACAGATGGCGAAACCATCGAAAAGCGCTAGTATTTCCACAAGTCAATTAGTTTCAAACAACAAATCATATTTACATTTCAAATTACTTTTATGTACGTCTGAACAACATATTTAAATTGTAGCTGGTCTGTTACTGGGACACATTTACAACATATATAAAGTATGCTATACATATAACTATAGCCACACAAAACTTAATGCGAATTAATAGCCAGACTGAAAAAATTGTTTACTTTCAGCAAAGTTAATCTTTTGTTCTTTACGAGTATGCAACGCGGAATGCTGTATTTGTTGCATAATGCATATATTCATAAAAACTCCTACTACAAGTTCTTTAGTTTCAAACAGAAAAATATATTAACATGTAATCGAAACTGCCCGCTTCGGATTATTTTTATATATCGTACATCCCTAAATCACTTATATTTTATTTCCTCCTGTTTGATCACGTCATACACTAACCTGCTAAGGCTGGCCGAGTTAAAATTCTATATTAATTTACCAAGGCATCACTGCCACTTATTAAACAAATACATAAACAAAAGTCGAAGGCGTATATAATGTCTCTGACAGTTACTATGGAAGCCGCTTATTTGAAAGCCACTATAGGTGACGTATTCGTTAAACGCTTAATAACACTAATAAGTGGCTTTTCAGTGACGTCAGGGCTATGTCGCTATTAATTGGGGGGCAGTGGCCACTATTTTCGTCACATCCGGTTATTTGACATTTCCTGGCTTTTTCAACAAGAGAAGAGCGTTTCTGAGCAGAGATTTTAGTGGTGTCTCCACAGATATTATGTCGAAAAAAATAACTGTACGCTATTTCTAACGGTTAAAAAAAGCGGTTAGAGAAAAGAAGCAATAACTGAATAACGTATTACTGGAAGAAAGCTGTTTGCCCATCTCTACTTACAATTAAATACAGCATCAATACAAAATAAGGAATCAACTTACCTTTTTCGTGACATTCTGCTGGTGTAATTATGAAATTGTAGTTTTGTCGTATCTTTAAATACTTTAGAGCAATATGAACAAACATATAATGGAGCTGCAACAGCTGAAATGTGGGTGAAAATGTGTTTTGTGAGAGAGCACCAAGTGAAAAAACTGTCTCCACAGGACGCACAAACAAGTTCTATTAATGATGGTTCTTTAACTATAACATTCTTGTTTTCTTGCAAGATATGTAATGGCGAAATTACACGTATGTCATGACTAAAGACATGGCTTATTAGCAAGTCCCTTGAGGAGAAATACTGAAGACACATGGAACATTTGTACTGCGATTGACTAGCAACTGCGATGGCGCTACCACTGGGCTCATTGGATGGACTTGCACTGTGCACATCACACTGGATTGAAGGTGTTCTGCTACTTTGTAACTTCTCTGCCACACTAACGTCACTTAGTTCAGAACACAGAACTAATTTTTTTTTGTTGAAGCGCTATTTTTGACCTGTAAAAAAAAAAAAAAAAAAAAAAAAAAACCTTACTGCATATGATGGACATAGAATTATGCAGATATATATCACAACTGCAATAATAATGATTTTTTTTATCTGCTTTATGTCTCTCAACAGGAATATAAAGCAGATAAAAAAATAATAATAATGAAACCACTAGAAATTATAAGATCTGTATGGAGATTAATAAACATATTTTCTTCACAGAAACTTCCCAGATACTCATAACCATACAAGTCACAACTGTAATACGAAATTCAATATATATGAGAAAAACATACTAAGTATTACTTGCAATGATCAGACAGCCCATCAACATTAATTTGATTTTATTGGGTCATGGACCACTTTAAGAAATTTAAGAGTACCAAATGGTTTGCAGATGACAATTTAGTTGTTTCACTGGTTTAATAAAGTATTTTTCACTGAGGGAAGTTTCGATTTTATTTTACAGGGATCTGAATATTATTCAACTTTTATTTTTCCATTTTATATTTTTTATAATTTTATATAAATGACTAATTAAATTTTAATGATGATTTAAAACATTAGGATTTTAAGGTTTCCATTGGTTGAAAATTACATTTCTTTATAATTATTGTAAACAAAAAATTAAAAAATTACTTCAGTCCAGGGGCATGAAGCAAATTAAGCGTAAACACTAACAAAAGTAGGCTTTCTACTCAATAAAACTCCCAAAAACTTTCATTTTAATGTGGGTTCATTTTGAAGAATAAATTTCAAATTTATATTTTCATTAATTCATTATAAATGCCGAATACATCTTATCTCTTCACAATTGCAACTGTCACCAATATTCATCATAAAACAGTAGAAATATTTTATGAACAAACTTCTTTCAAACACACTATAGAAACAGGCATCATTGACAATTAATGCCGTAATCATGTTATGTTGAGAAAAAAAGCATAGTTATACATTTTCAAAATACTGGTGCACTTGAATTATGCTGAATAATATATATATATATATATATATATATATATTTAATTTCAAAGCATTATGACATTTGTTGTTGCTCTTATAGTAAAACCAGTGAATTCTAGTTTTTTTAGTAAACATTTTAATTTTATGGTAAAAATTAATAATGCAATGCTAACAGAACAGTAAAAATTTCCTACAAACATAATCTATGTTGCTTTCCCAATGGCTGTCCAGAAAAAGCGTTACCAATTTTTCTTGATGGCAAATCAATAGCCAACAAAGGTGTATTTTAAATTTAAAGTATTTTTTTAACTTCCAGGTTTTATTAAAAGAAAATTGTATTGTAATAGTATACTGCCCTATTTATCTATTATTACCGATTAACAGCAAATTTATTGCCTCACAAACAAACTTTTTTTTTAATCAGGATCAATAGTCAGAGGCAAATTACTTATCCCACAAACAACTAGAAACAGAAATTCCCACAGCTAAAGTAACCTGAATAGCTGATTCACAGAGGCATCAAGGTCTTTCCCACACCATCTGAACTCACGAGGTGAGACCATCCCTAGCAGCAGATTGTAATACCTGGTATCGTATTAATTGCTGTTCATCTTGAGTAATATAAAAAAGGCTATATTTTTCCAAATTTAATCATATTTTTAAATAATTAGATTGTAGCAACCCATTTATTTATTTCTCATGACATGGTTCACTAATATACTGGCTTCTCTCTGTTCTTTATTAATTATAATTGTTATATAAAGAATATTACTTACTAAGCATACTAACTTTTGAATGTACAGTATGAGTGTAAATAAGTACAACATATGAAAGCTTATACTGTACAACATGTATCTCCAATTCAAATTGAGATCTATTGATATTAATACAAATTACAAAAGAAACATTTGTGATCCAAGGAGTTGTTCAGCACTAACCGCATCAGACATAAAAATTTAAGAACTGATAGAAGAATAGACTCCTCCTTAACAAAATAGGGTAAGTCCAAGCACAGACACTGGTATGTTAATGACAAAATAAATGCAACAAATTTACTATACATTGGAAAAAAAGCTGATATTATGACAAGTGATGCTTCTTTGATTGTTTATGATATGGACAACACAAAAAGCAACCAATAGCAGACAAGTAAAAGATTAAATAATATATAAAATAATGAAAATAAATAGTCTTGTGACTTAAGTTGGATAGAATATGTGAGGGTGTAAGGAAAATCCCCAATTTAAATCAAGGTCTTGGCTCAAATTTTTTGGGCATTTTAAAACCGATCTCAACCTATGCTATGTTAATGTGTAGATGCTACGATGCTTTGTGGTTCAGAATCCATGTTAAACTCTGTGTCCCATATCACTAGTAAGGGTTGCCAGGATAGGTTAGGTGGGTATAATAGAAGTACATTGCACAGCAGGTAAGAAATGCTGTTACCAGGTATGATACTACATGAAATTATTATTATAGGAAAAGTTTATGAAAGCTGTATCTACTGGGAAGATTATTGATACAACCAATAAACAAATACGTTCCAATAAATGTTACTTGCAACTTAAAAAGAAGAAGAACAATAGTGGAATGTAGTGGCTACACAGAGAAGTATCCTTCTAGTACCTATCAGTGAGAGAAAGTAGGTGTCTAAAGATATAGCAATACATATATAAGTAAAAGGTTGGGTACCCATAATGAGGGAACACTAAACAACCCTTGGTGTAGCCTTCACAAATTTGCTGCAGTAAATATCAGACCTCTCAATGTGCAATCTACAAACAAGAGAAGAGAGGCCTGATAACAATGAACTGCGGAGAATTGCTGGAGGAATTAGTAGATGACAAGCTGGAGGAAGAAACTAAACAAGCAGAACTATCAGAGATGTAACAGCCTAGCTCTTCTAGAAAATTATGATTAAATTATTTCCCCATTTATAGATACTTCTGAATTAATACATTTATTAGGGTAAATTTTATAGTAAACTGTAACATGGTGTTTCAAGAAGAGAGATAAAATGGATCATCTGGTATCCAAACAATACTAGCTACTAGGCTTATTAAATCTGCTTGAAAAAATAATAATGAAAATAAATGCTAAGAAAGAAACTTAAGAACCACAGTAGACTGAGTAGAAAAAAACCACAATCAACAGGCATTCTGAATGGCCAGATCAATACATGAATTCCACAAACTAACTGACTGAAACAACCAAAAACTATTAGAAACAAGCAATGGGTATTTTTCCAGCTATTGCAGGGGCATTAATGATCCTATAGTAGCCCATACTATTTGCTTGCCTAAGAGAGTTATACTATATCCTAGAGGCTGATGCTGTACTTCCAGACACTGATACAGAACCACATCCTTGATAAACAAGAATATGATCAACATGAAGAGTCTGACCATATGATAGCCACAATACTGGTTTTTCTCTCCAATGGGTTTCAAGAACTTTAAAGAAATACAGAATAACTGTGGTTGCCACAATCAGGTGAGTTGGTAAAACCGACAATAATAACACCTCTGCACCTTCACATGATATACAAATTTTTAAAGGATTTTGACTGGCTTGATGCAATCCTCCATCACTTCCTATCTTGTGCATCTCTGCATAACCCTTACAATCCACATCCTAAATTATCAGCTTCATATATTCTAATCTCTGTCTTCCTCTACAGTTCTTACCTTCAACTGATCCCTCCACTAGCATATTAACCAATCCAGCATGTCTCAAAATATAACCCACGAGCCTCTCTCTTCTTTCTGTAAGCTTCTTCCACATGGAGTTTTAGAAAGTTCTTTCTAATTCCTGGATCAATTTGAAACTAAAAGATATCTCTTTTTCATGAAGTCTCTTTTTCCTAGTGCTATTCTGTTTTTATCATCATTCATGCTTTGGCCATTGGTTGTAATTTTACTTTCCAAGTAACAGAATTCACTTACATCTCTTATTGCATCTGATCCCATTTTTATATTTCATCTAATAGTATTGGTATCATTTCTGCTACATTTCATAACTTTTGTCTTGCTCTGATTTATATTCAGTCCAAAATCTTCCTTCAGTCTTTTGTTCATGCCATTCAATAATTTCTCAATATCCTCATCCCTTTCTGCTAAAAAGACAATGTCATTAGCAAATCATAGTATACTGATTTTTTCTCCGAACACTTATGCCACATGGAAATTTTTCTTTGACTTTCTTTATTGCTTCTTCTACATGCAAGATGAATATTAACGGGGATAGACTACAACCTTGTCTCACACACTTTTTAAGTGATGTATGTCTCTCACGATTATCTACTTTTATTATAGCCATTTGATTCTTATATAGTTTATAAAATATTCTTCTATCTAGATCCTTTAGAACTGACTTTAAAATTTTTAACATCTTATCTTACCGAACATTATCAAAAGTTTTTTCTAAATCAACAAATACCTTAAAAGTATCTTTGTTTTTCTTGATTAGCCCTTCACTATAACTCTTAAAGCCAGAATTGCTTGTCTTGTACAGCAATTTTTCCTAAACCCAAACTGATCTTCTTATACCCTATCTATTCTTCTCTATATTATTCTGATCAGTAATTTTGAAGCATGTGTTGTTAGACAAATGGTGCAACGTTTCTCACATTTGTTGGCTTGTGCTTTCTTCCGAACTGTGGAGATGATATTTTTATTAAAATCAGTTGGGATTTCTCCTGTTTCATATTTTTCTTATATCAGCTTGAATAATCTTTATTTTCCTTCTACTCTTAAGGATTTAACAAGAACTGCAGGGATCTCATCAATTCCAAATGCCTTATTTGATTGCAAGTCATTCAGATCTGTATTAAATTTTGGTACTAACCAGAAAATTTTTAGGAAGAAACAATATAGTATTCAAAAAATATACAATTTATTTTGAAAGTAAATTAATTTTCAACAGAAAATTTGATTTATTTGTTAAATGCATTAATTAGCTTCTAATGATCCTATTATCTCTTCACAATGCCAAGAAAATTTCAAGTGTTACAAAAAATGAGTAAATTAAATTAGAATAATCTACATGTCAGATGGTAACAGGAACTTATCACATTTTCAAACAATGTCAAAGTACATATCAAGTGGTATAGATTTAATAACAAGGAACTACCTTACCTATAAGTAACAGGCTTTGCTACTGAATCCTCTTGTTCAGTGTCTTCAAATATATTCTGAAAAAAATAAAAAAATATAAACTACATGATACTCTAATATAAACTCAGGATAAAGAAATAAAACTACTGAACCTAATTTAAAAATCAGAAGACACAAACTTTGGCACTAAAAGAGCAATGGAATCATTCTGTTTTTAAAGAAATAAATATACATATATTCACAAAATGCTTATTACCTAGTACCATCAAACCTGGCACACCAATGCATATTATGGTCATAGTATATCATCATAAATTCCTTGAGCATTTGAATAATGGGAACTACAGTATTAATCTCAAATAATCCAGAATTGCCAGACAATAATGTAATACAGCAGTGAAACCACAAAAGCTCCAAAGAGCTAACACAAATTATTACCATCGAGTCATTCCAGATCAACTCAGAACAATTTTAAGATAAAATTAACCTCACTATCACAGATTTTATTAAATTTGGAAGAGATGTATTATTCGTATAGACTTGGAATAATAGCAAATTTAATTTGAATGAATCCTACTCGTTTTTGAATTACAGATATGCAAATTTTTCAATCATTTCCTCAAAAAACTGCAAACAAACATTTTGAATTGATCTAGAAGCTCTCCTAATTTACTTCGAAAGCAGAGATAGGTGTCATTTTATATCAATTTTCATGCCCTTTCCTGTAATATAACATAGTATTTTCTAACACAACTCTGATGTTTGAATTTTTTTTAAAAAAATTTCAAAAAGTACATACTTTAAAATTATTTTCACAAATAGATAGTACCGTTGTAAATCACCTGGCAAAATATGAATATAGGACATTATTGGTTTCATTTTTAACATGATTTAAAATTGAACCTGGTTTTTCTTTAGCACCCAGAATACAACGAAATAATACAATAACAATGTTTACACTTCTATGAAAATAAATACGAGCACTAACATAGTAAAAAGAGTTCAATAATTGGTCTAAAATAATCATACAGACTTGTAATATGCTGGCAATACTTATTAATTCAAACTCTAAAAAAATTAATATTATGTTAAAGTACTCATACTTCAACATTAATAACGTTTTAACTACAGGAGCATTCCTGACATAAATACACAAAGAAAATCTCAAAGAATCAGAATTTTCTTTCGCCTGTAATTATTATTTGAAAATTATAGCATAGTGCCACAGGATGAAGCATAGAGCTACCACTGGACAAGGCAACTGGTAACGATCCAACTTTTGTAATATATTTCAAACAGGAAAAAAAAGTTTTACGTTTTAATTACATAGTTGTTTCTGATATCCAAGAGCATACAAAAGTTGTGGTTTGCATCCTTCAATGTATATGTATAAATAAAATTTCATATCCTTCCTAACATACAAATTGCAAAAAATTAAAAAATAAGAAAACATTTGAATTTCTGATTTCTTGAGTATTTTAAGGTGAAAGGCCACACCAAATGGAAGAGAATCCTGTAACATACAATGCTAGTCTGCATAGATCCTATAAAAATTAAATTGTAACTCCACAACAAATTTTTGCGCAAGTAGTACAAAATATTAACTAGGTACAGTTTGCCTTCTCAATCCAAGAGGCATATACTGAATCAGATTTATACTCGAAAAGTCACTTTGATGCAGCATTGTTTATCCAAGGAACTTAGCAATACCATAGGTTCATTCCCAAAACTATTTCAATATTGTTGATGTAAAACTTTTCAGTAGATTGGGAAGTAAATGTCAAAATCGCAAATTAAACTTAGACTAGAAGATATATCAGGCTACCTCACTTTTGTCTATGAAGGAAACTGGTGGCTCAGATAAATTTTACATGCAAATGAATTACTTGAGGAAGTAAAAACTTTTTTTAATATGGGCTGTTCCAAGAAATGCTGATATTCTGTGGGGATAAGAAGTGGATGTTCTGACAAAAGTGAATCTTGTGATACTAGATGGAGGTATGTTCCACGTGCAAGTGATACCAAACAATTGTGGTCTTTTCAAACTTCAAAAGATGAACAGAGCCTACTATTTAATTAAATGATTAATTTAGACTCACTACTGAACTCTTTTTATCAGATTAGTGCTCATAGTTATTGAACATTGGTATTCTTGTATTATTCAGCTGTATACCAGAAATAATGAAAGACAAGCTTCAGGTTAAAATTATTTTAATAGTACAGCCATTAATATCCCACATTTATATTTTTCTAGATGATTTACAAGATCACTATCTATTTGTAGAATTAATTTCCAAAATTTAAAATTTGTACTTTTTGAAAAATTAATAATATTTTTTTTTGAACAAATCAAAATTGTGTTAGCTAATAGTACGTTATATCACAGAAAGGACATGAAAAATGTTGTAAAATGACATCTCTCTAGTGAAATTAGGAGAGCTTCTAGAGCAATTAAAAAATGTTTGTATGCATTTATTTTTTAAGTTACATGGTTGCAATTAAAAAAATAAGTAGGTATATCTCAACTAAATTTGGTATTATTCCAAGTGTATATAAATAGTACATCTCTTTCAAATTTCATGATAATCTGAGATGGTGAGGTTTAGATAGTGTATTGACATCGAATGACTCAATCATTAAATTAAAGCTATCTGTAATTTGACACCCAGGTTTACATTACATCTAAAATTTCAGTAACAAATTGCACACAAGCTGTTGAAATATTTGACTGAACCAAATTTCATAGTTCTATATCCCTCAACATGTTTCTTTTGATATTGATTTTACTTTATATGCTTACTATACCACATAACAGTTACACTATTTCAAGAATATTTTAGTACAATAGGAATACACCTCTCTGAGAAACATAAATCTTCCTATTTGTTACACAGGTAAATAACTGCACATAAAACTTGTGCTGCCACAGATATCAACTATAGGGATAGCAGATAACTTACTTTATTTTTATTTTCCTTGATTTCACACAAAAATCTCCTATTTACCACTATTATGTTGATCAACACATATCTAATTAATTTGTATCTAAACTATCATTACTTCACATCTAAGTTGTTAGTGTGGCACTAAATCTTTCTAAGTCATTTGATTGAGTAAGCCATAAAATGGTTTTAAATAAACTGATATCTATTGGATTGGATGAAATAGTTACTTGCTGGGTAGAGGAATTCATAAAAGACAGAATCAGATTGTTAGAATAGGAAATACATTATCAAAAGAAGTGAAAGAAAATATGGGTTTGCCATAGCGTAGTGTATAGGGACCATTGCTGTTCATTATTCTACTAAATGACTGTGTTGATGGCTTACCATCAGAATTTAGGTCTTTTTTTTTTAGATGATATAATGGTTACAATAGGATCAGAACAGGTGAAGACTGTGAACAGTTGCAATGTGACTTGGAGAGAATATTTAAATAGGTCAGCATGGAATGAAGGTAAATGCCAAGAAGAGTCAGCTTATTAGGTACACAGATAAAAAAACTATAGGTTAATTACAATTAAAAAATGAAGGGAGGGGGGGTTAGAATTGCTTGTTGAAAGTTTGAAGTACAAATATCTTGGGCATAACTTTTGATAACAAACTCAAATTGACAAAGAAAATTGGGCACACTGTAGGAAAAGGATACAAAATCCTTCTTTTACTGGAGATCGGGATGAGAGAATGTATCAGAGAAGTTAGGGAATTGGGTTACAAAACATTGGTCAGGCCGTTGGTTGAATATGGTGCTGTAGTTTGGGACCCACATTTTGGTTATCAAATACAGGAGTTTGGGGGGGGGGGGGCAAAGAGGAGCAGCTAGATGTGTCTGTGAAAAATATCGTAGGATCCAGTCAGTAACTGATATGATAAAGGAGCTGGATTGGGAGTCATTGGAGCAAAGCAGGAAGGTGAAGAGAGTGCTAGGAATGTATTGGGCATATCTTGGTGATGCAGTTCAAGTTATATTGGTCGAAGAATTAGAAATAGTGCATAGAAGTGTAGGCGACCATGACCACAATGTGGTGTTCGATTTCATGCATAAGAGAGTGGGAAAATTTTCTTTTGTTGGTAAGGGTATCATGGATTCGAACAAATTACCAAGTAAAGTGATGAATAATTTACCAAAATCGTGTAAAGAATTTAAAATTAAAATTGTAAATCAGAAAAACAAATAGGATTTTAATTTAATAATCCAATAGTTGACAAGGGGAACTGCCACTGGGGCGTTATCTCCATCGCAATTAAAATAATAACAACAATTATGTTATATTAACACGGCTGGAAGCCCGAGAAAAATATATTAACAACAATTATTGTAACTACAACCAAAATACAAGTCACACAAGGAGAAATTTGAGATCTTAGCATCTTCCATTATAAATCAGTTATCAATAAATAAGTAGGGGGAAAATAACTGGGTTGATAGAAATCATGGTACAACATATACACAGTTAAATGCACTACTGTGATCAATTTCAGTGTCTGCAACTACGGCCAGACAAAACGAATCTTATGCCCAAAAGCAGAACAAAAGACACTTTGTTTGATAAATCGCAATACAATATTTTTTCAAATTGATTTAATAAAAATACTTATAGGTAAGAACAAACAATCTGAAGAGGACAAAGAACAATTCTTCAAAACAACATTTATAGTTTCTGTAAATGACTTAGCTCACACGTATCAATTAATTCATCACGTAATACTTACAAGTATCATCATCATACGACTCAAGCACATGAATAAGTAAAATGAGCTAGTTAGGGATTTCACATCAGCCACACAAATAACAGCTAAGTTTTCATAGGCGTCCATGTTGTTGTGCAGAAATCAGCAATGCATGAAATGTACGACTGCACAAACACATAAAATAAACAAACATACCTCTTCCTTAATATACACAGCGTTTATTGGCTCCATTTCACCTCTTCTTGACGACTTGTGAATATTCAATACTATTGCTTCTGTTGACGACAACGCACAGCGTTCGACATACACAGCTGATAGTTAACGGTTTTGCTACAACGATACTGCGAGCTGGAGAGAATACATTCCATTCCGTCTCTAATGTAAAAGAAAGGAACCAAAAAAATTGTTAACTGCTATTCATTCATTCCATCCATACTAGAAATATTTTACAGATAGGTACTCTAAAAAAATATTTTTGAAGTTATCCTTTAGTAAAAATTGCGTGGGTAAAACTGTTACGTTACTTCAGAAATATTAATTCAAAATTTTCTCTTTCGACTTTAAAACAACATGAAAAATAAAATGTATAAATGATTTATTATTATTATTAACTGCGACGGAGTCTATGTCCCGGAGGTAATATCGCTACCTTCTACTTTAGTGTTATCAGAGTTTGAAGTTTAAATATTTTATATTGTTTGAAATTGATTATTTAGATCCTTAACTCCCAAACTTACAAAAATTTGCACATTCTTCACAAGAAATAAATTGTGATCATGGTCATCACTTCAATTACACGTACAACTCCTAATTCTGCCGCCAATATCCACACAGGCGTCATCACCAGTAGGAATATATGCCTTTTGTTGCCCAGTAACATTAGTTCAAAAAAGGGTTAATTTCAGACCAACTGGAGTTTTGTATTCACTTCATTTTAGCACAATAAGTACAGTGTATTAGGTAACGTTGATTTCACTTTTGCTACAGTGGCGTAGCTAGGTCAAGAAGGGCCCAGGTGCAAAGCTTTATTTTGGGTCCTCAGGCCAGATGGGCGACCTTTTTTTTGCTTGTGTTGCTGGTAGGGGCCTCCTGAGCTGAGGATGGGGCCCTTGAGTTGTGCTTAGGGGCCCCTGAGCTGTGGTTTGGGGCCCCCCTAAACAGTGAGGGGCTTCCTGTGTCTCAGGGCCCCCCTGAACGTAGGGGCCCCGGTGCACTGCACCGCCTAGCCCCAAAGTAGCTACGCCCCTGGTTCGCTATTCAACTTTTCCTAGGTATATTCGAAACTTCACGTCTTACTGGATCATGTAGATTATGTAAATAAAAACTAGCTAAAAAGGTAAACTTTATATACAAATTAAGAAAAGTGTTATGTAATTCAGGTAAACAGCTATTGTTAAAAGCAATTGTGTTGCCTCAAATAAAATAATGCTTCACTTTATTAATCATCGCAAGCAAACGAGAAATTAAGAGGTTGCAAAATATTTTTAAAAGGGAATGAGTGCTGTTCTAAATAAAAGACGTACAGAAAATGTCAATAAGATGCTTAAGAATATTTCAATATTGAAAAGGAAATAATTAGAGATGCACTGACTTTTGTATATAGGATGTAAAGTGGAATATTATGAAGATATGTGTTTTGACTATAGCTGTGGACAGAAGAATTGGCGGGTCAGTGTTAACGCGCTGTTGCCGTACTTGGGGACAAACTCGCGATGCGCTCTCTTTCTATCACCTGAAAATTGCAACGCTGTGCGGCCTGTGTTGCCTAGTCCAAGCGGCAGCCCACCCCAAACCTTCCACCTCCCTTTCAACACACAAAAAATGTGTGAACCTGTGAATCGGAGTTTGTGTCAGTGTGAGGGTGAGCTTGCTCGAGAGAGAATATTTTGATTTTAGCGTTTTGCGATTTAAATAATTCGTTTTAGTTATTTATTAATTACAGTAATTTAGTGTCCTAATTTTACCGAACAAAAAGTGCAGTAAATTGTAATAACGGTAATTTAGCAAGAGAATCGTGCTACTAAAAATGGATACTCAGGAAGAGACTTATTCTCCTACTCCAGGTGTTTCCGGACTAACGACTCCCAACAAGACGCACGTCATCGACAGCAGAACCACCGCGGCTGAAGAAGACAACAGAGTTTCGCCGGCAGAGTAAATCTATCATCAGTGTATATAAATATTTCAAACTCCTTGTGGACAATGATGGTGAAATTTTGTCTTCTACATGTACGCTGGTAAGAAAAGACTTGAAAAATATGGACGTACTTGATGTTAATGAAATAAAAAACTGTAGTGATTTGTTACCGCAAAAAACAACCATATTGCGAAGAAATTTAGGGAATGTACAGGCTATTTGCGCTGAAGCTTGTGGTGTTAGTTTGAGAACTGTCCAGCGAGTGTGTCGTGAGGGAAAATCGCCTACGTTTGTTTCTCCAAAGAAAAATGTGAAACAATACAGCACTATAACAAAGCTTAACGACTTTGACAGGGACATTGTCAGGAGAACAGTACACGAATTTTACGACCGTGGTGAGTACCCTACCTCAGAAAAATTAAGAAAAATATTAAAAGAGAAGATAAATTTTACAGGATCTGCACGATCTGTAAGACGCATATTGAACAATATAGGGTTTAAATACAGGCGTCAGAATGATGGTAGGCGATTTTTGCTTGAGCGAAACGACTTAGTGTCCTCAAGAGTCAAATTTTTGAGGAAAATGAGCTCCCTTCGTAGCTCAGGTGACACGCGACCCATTTTTTACTTAGATGAAACTTGGGTAACTCAGAACCATTCTTTAAAAAATATCTGGCAGAATTCAAATCAAAGTGGGGGCTTAAAGGTACCTGTCGGAAAAGGGGCAAGGCTAATTGTTTTGCATGCGGGTTCAGCAAAGACAGGCTTTCTCCAGGAAAGTAAGTTGGTCTACAGATGCAGCAAAACCAACAAATCTGAAGATTATCACTCAGAAATGAATACAACGACGTTTAAAGATTGGTTTCTCAACAGATTTTTGAATTTTTTGGAGGAAGGTTCTATCATCGTCATGGACAACGCCAAATATCATTCGGCAGTGATAAACCGAGCTCCAACAACCAAATCGCCGAAAGCTGATATAGCTGCTTGGCTAACAGAAAAGAAAATTTCGTTTTTGCCTACGGAGACTAGAGCTGAGATGCTGGAGAAGGTTCGCATGAATAAAGAAGAACCGGTGTATGAGTTGGATGTACTTGCAAACGAAAGAGGACATGAAGTAGTCCGATTACCCCCTTATCATTGCCAGTACAATCCGATAGAGCTCATTTGGGCCCAAGTCAAAAGAGAAGTGGCGGAGAAAAACAACACTTTCAAAATCGCCGATGTCGAACGTTTGTTGCATAAAGCCTTGGAAAACGTCACCGTCGAACAGTGGCAGAAATGTGTTTACCTTACCGAAAAACTGCAAACAGAAGATTTCGAAAAGGAAGTGGTCCGAGATAATGTAATCGAGCCTCTTATAATCAACCTCAACGAAGATTCAACGACAGAGAACGAGAGCAGCGAAGAAGTGGAAGATGATGATGATGATGAAGAAGAAGGCGTTGATGGAGATGAATAATGACAAGTAAGGTATTAAAGAACATTTAACATATTACGCAATAAACTTATCAATTACTGAGCAACTTTAATAGCTTGTACTTAACAGTTTAAGATACTATAAACATTTGCTGTGTTAATGTTATTTAAAACTCCAAACTCATATTTAACTTGTTTTATTGTTGGTAGTAAGTTACGATATTACTGTTGGATATTATTAATTTTGCTTAAAAACATTTGGCTTTCTAATAATATTCATGATGACAATATAACATTTTTGCTTACTTTTATTATGGTTGATTTTTATAAAAAGAACTGCAGTGGCCATACTTCTTTTCTACATATAAATTTTTGGTATACAGCAATTTTAATTCTATAGTCTATATATATAATAATTTTGTCGTCAATTTTGCAAGTTTTTCAGTGCAGAGGATAACAAAGTATAATTTTGATTTTAGTTGTAAATAAAATTTAATACGTGCTTAGCCACAAATAAAATAAAGAAGAGTAATTCAATACGTTTTCTTAATTTCTCGAGAAAGTATTCTTCAGTTATATCAAATGCATTTACACGAACATAACTTTCTTAACGAAATGACATAAATCAATATTTTATCACAAAATTTCGATTATAAATTATTTAAAATACAGTATAAACTATTACTTCAAGTAAAAAGGTGAATACAACTGTTAAGCGCGTGGTTTGGCAACGGCGCATTCTAGGAGACCCGCCAATTGTTCTGGCCAGCACTATAGTACATGCGTAATGCATATATGACATCTTTAAACATGTTTCGAGGCACACGCTGGATTTCACCTCTATCCATGGACATTATTACTTGATCGTTCTCTCCCAACGTGCAAGGATTTCCTTCATACACCTTTCTTCTAAGCTTTCCCCAAAGATAGCAGTCACAAGGGTTTAAATCGGGGGGATCTGGCGTCCCAAGCCACTGCTGATTTCACGTTTCCCTTACTTTTTTTTTTTTTAACTAAACGCAGAATCGTTGATTTAGCAGCCAGTAAATCCCAAGGATATATGCGACGCTTATTACTGTGATACCTTTTAAAGAACTTTTTCCCCACATACGTATCATACAGGAATATTGTTTGTTCCAGACTATAACGTACCATAATTCAACTCTTGTTCACACACAATACTGATTAGAAAGAGACTTAAGTCACAAAATAGCCAAACAGCAAAGAAACGTTCACAATAAAATATTGATTAGAAAGAGACTGAAGTAAAAAATCAGCCAAACGACAAAGAAATCTGTCTAAACAATGTAAAAGTCCGCATTATTCTGCGTGATTTGACTATTGGGTTTTAATCTCACGGGTCACTCGCGCTGCCGCTGGGCCTCTCGCAGTGAGACAGCAGCTGTGTAGCGTTTCCAGGCGGACACACTATGCTCACACGGATGGTTTCACACTTAGAAACTAAGCAGCACCACAATCCAAATTAGTGACAAAGAAATTCCAAACCATTATTATATTCACTCTTGGGATATTTCGACTGTCGGGTTTAGTATCTTCTGGATTCATGGAAACAGTGGTTTATAGAATCTACAACAAAAACGTCTGCTTGACAGATCATTACCTCGTCACTTATCATTCAGTATTATAACAGTTCTCATGTATGACGTCACACGCTCTGATTGGTGTTTCGTTTGATGTGAGGAATAGGCTAAGAAATCAGATTATCTTTATTAAATTAAAAATATAAATCATTATTATTTCAAGAAAAAACATTGGATGATGTTTCTAAATTTATATATATTATTTCAAACTAAATTTAAGATTTTTTTGTTTAAATACCTGTCCGATCCCTTATTATAAGACAAGGCAAGCAAATAATTTTCATTCAAATTATAATAGAATTAGTAAAGCACAGAAAACAGTGTTTCACAAAGGTTTGAAAATATACATGGTATATACCAAAAGTAGTAGGACTGATTTTTTTTAAAAAAAAGTTATCGAAGATATCTTTACAATTCCTTAATCCTCTTCGAAATAGCACCCTTAGGCAGCTACACACCAAAAATTACGCTGTTGACATTGGTCGTACGCCTTCTGAAAGTCAGTTTCGGGGACGCTGTTGAGAGCCCTCGTCGATGCTGCTTGAACGTCCTGGATTGAGTCAAACCGCTGTCCCTTCAGCTACTTTTTCATCCGTGTGAGGAAGAAAAGTCAGATGGAGCCAAATCAGGACTGTAGGCGGGGTGCAGCAATGCGGCAATGTCAATTCGGGCCAACAATTGCCTCATGACGGCGCGCCTGGGCACGGCGCATTGTCGTGATGCAGAGTCCAGTTGGCGAAGATGACTGGTCGGACGCAATTCACTCGGTCTCGCAGGCGGGCTGGCACTTGCAGGTAAAAGTTAGAATTGTCAGTTTCCATAGGGGAAACGAACTCCTTATGAATCACCCCACGATGGTCAGAAAACACGATCAGCATTGTCTTGATCTCTGATTTGCTCATGCGAGCCTTCGTTGGACGGGAGGACGTGGAAGGAAACTATTGGCCCGTTTCGGCGTTGTAACGTTGCTGCACCCCGCCTACAGTCCCAATCTGGCTCCAACTGAGTTTTTTTTATATTCCCACGGATGAAAAAGCAGCTGAAGGGACAGCGGTTTGACTCAATCCAGGACGTTCAAGCAGCATCGACGAGGGTTCTCAACAGTGTCCCCGAATCTGACTTCCAGAAGGCGTACGGCCAATGGCAGCAGCGTAATTTTTGGTGTGTAGCTGCCTAAGGGTGCTATTTCGAAGAGGATTAAGGAATTGTAAATATATCTTCAATATTTTTTTTTACAAAAAATCAGTCCTACTACTTTTGGTATAGACATAACAAATTATCTGAAGAAATAAAATTTAATTTCAATTAATTTAATTGCAATGGAGCACACAGGCTCCGGTGGCAATTTCCCTACAGCCCCATCTTTCCCCTATCCTACACCCACCTACATTTGCCCTCTACAGATGTTATCATTAAATTCTTTCAACATTTCCAGTAAATTATTCATCATTTCTCTTGGTAACTCATTCCAATCGCTGACACCCTTACCTAAAAAAGAGAATCTGCCCACACCCTTGTGCCTGAAATAAATCGAGTGCCACCTTGTGGGCATGGTCATCTTTACCCTTCCATGCACTACTTTTCATACCTATTGCAATATGTTTCCATGTCTCATCGCCAGTTTATGCCCTGTACACTCCCATGACCCTCCTCATCCTCCTCCTGTCTTGCAATGAATCCCATTCCAGCTCCTTTATCATATCCGTCACTGATTGCATTCTGCGATAATTTCCAGAAACAAATCTAGCAGCCCTTCTTAGCACCTTCTCCAACTGCTAAATTTGATACGTATAATGAGGGTCCCATAGAATATTACCATATTCGAGCAATGGTCTTACCAAAGTTTTGTAACCCAATTCCTATACTTCTCTCGTACATCCCCTCATCACTCTCTCCAACAAGTGCAGAACTTTAAAACAATTTCCTACCACCTGTCCAGTTTGTCCTGCCCAGTTAAGCTTGTTATCAAAAGCAATGCCAAGGTATTTACATTTCGAGTGTTCAGCTAGAAATTCTTTCCCCACCTTATATTCATAATTAACCTTTTGTTTTTTATTTGTGTATCTAATAAGCTGACTCTTTTTTGTATTTATCTTCATCCTATGTTTACCAACCCAATTAGATATCCTGTCCAGATCACCCTGCAACTGTTTACATTCCTCTATCGTTTTGATTCTTTTATATAGCATTATGTCATCTGCAAACAATCTAATTTCAGATATTAAACAATCAGCACATTTCTTCATTAGAATAATGAATAGCAATGGTCCCAATACGGTACCCTGTGGCACACCCATTTTTACTTCCACTTCTTTTGATACTACATTTCCTACCCTAACTTTCTGTTTTCTACCTTTTAAAAATTCTTCTACCCACCAAATCACTTTCTCATCCACTCCAATAGTTTTTACCTTATTTACTACCATTTTATGGCTCACTCTGTCAAACGCCTTTGACAGATCTAGTGTCTCCCTTGTACGTTTCATCTGAAATATGTTACATATATCCCACCAACTGAGAGTCACATGAATATCCTTGCCTGAACCCATGTTGCCTGCTTGAAAACCACTTACATTCCTCACATATATTTCTGATGTTGTTGTACCACTGATGTCAAACTGATTGGCCTGAAATTTTCAACTCTATTTCTCACCCCGCCTTTATGTACCGGTACTACTATTCCACTTTTCCAGTCTTGTGGTAAGCAGCAAATATCCAAACTCAATTTAAATAATATTTCATTATAAGGTACAATGTCACATCTGGCTATCTTTAAGATATCTGTAGTAATATTGTCTTTACCAGGCCCTTAATGCTTTTTCAGCTTTCTTATTACTTTCATGATTTCCTCAGAATGAATTTCAAATTTTTTACTTTCGTCATTTCTAATTATGTTATTAAGCTCATTCTCCGAATTAGACCCTCTGTTTCTGATTCATTGTCCCTAATGCTTTCACTGAACCAGTTATTTAAAATCTCTGCCTTTTTCAAATCGTCAGTAACTTCTTCTCCATCCCTATCTATAAGTGTCTCTACACCCTCCCTTCCCCTCAGTTTCCTGATATAGCCATAGAAATTTCTAGATGCATCAGTCAATTGTCCTCCTGCACTGACAATACTCTTCACAAATCCATTTTTAGCCACTTTCTTTGCTGTTATTAAGTCCTTGTTTAGTTGTTTTAAATATTCCCTACTAACCTGCTGTCTCTTAACTCTGTTATGTTCTTTTCTTACCAACTCCTTTAACCTCCTCTCTTTCCTATTATAGTACATAGGTTCTCTATTTCTCTTTATTTTCTGCCTTGGAATATATTTTTCTTCCCCCTTTCTTATTATCTCCTTGAACTCTTCCCACCTTGTCTCTACTGTACTTGTGCCTTCCTTCCATTTGCTGAATTGTTATATGTAATATCTTTTCAAATTCGAAAACTGCATTTTTATAATTGTACCTATTTCCCACTTCAATTTCGGCAGCTGGTTTACAGACTCCTTTAATATCCATCAGAACTGCTTCATGATCACTTATTCCTTCAGTTACTTCGGGCTTAATTAGAAATGACAAAAACTGTTGCAAATTTCAGAGAAATGGCTAGAGCAGAAAGACTGTAATATTTTCTTGTGAAGGATACAATAAAATTAACACGTTGTTTGTTTTTGTTTCTTGGTATTTTATTTTTAAAGTGATGTATGAATTGTATTTGCCATAGGCTATTTGAAAATAAATAAATAAATTATATGCTTCACGTTAGTTCACTGTAATGTCACATCGTGTCTCCCAATGTCTCTCATTCCAGATTCTTTATTAATTCAGTTACCATATTAGTCTAATACAACCGACATTCTGCCCATTTTTTCTAAACCAATTCCTTCACTTCCCTGGTACGCGCCCTCTGAAGTAAGGATTTGGAAATCTGTCTCTATAACCTTCCCAATGTGTTCTGCCCAACTCAATTTATTACCAAGCGATATGCGTAAATATTTACTCCTTGTGTGCTTAAATACACTAATACCCAATAAGGGAAGGAGGATTTAGAAAAGTGGTAGGGAAAAACATTGGGGGACAAAATATTTTTAAAATATTCCTAATAAATCCTGACAATAACCTTGTAGGGTGTCATGTAACTGAAGGAATAAATGATCATGAAGCAGTTCTGATGGATGTTAGAGGACTCAGTGAACCAGCAGCAAAAACTGGTGGGGAAATAGGTACAATTATAAAAAGGCACAGTTTTCGAATTTGAAAGAAAAAAAATCAGAGAACGTTTCAGCAAATGTAAGAAGGCACAAGTACAGTTGAGTCAAGGACGGAAGAGTTCAAGGAAACAATAAGAAAGGGGGAATAAAAATTAATTCCAAGACAGAAAATAAAAAGAAGTAGAGAACCAGTATACTATAACAGGGAGGTGAGGTGGTTAAAGAGGTTGTTAAGAAGAAAACATAACCAATTTAAGAGACAGCATGGTAGTAGTGAATATTTAAAACAATTAAACAAGGAGCTAATAATAGCTTCTTAGGTGGCTACAGATGGGTTTATGAATTGTCAGTGCAGGAGGACCATTGACTCATTCATCTAGAAATTTCTATAACTATATAAGAAAACTGAGAGGAAGGGAGGGTGTAGAGATGCTTTTAGATAAGGATGGACAAAAAGTTATGGAGGATTTGAAATAGGCTGAGGTTTTAAGTAATGTGGTTTAGTGAGAGTATTAGAGACAATGAATAAGAAACAGGTTGTTCTGAATCGGATAACGAGCTTAACAAAACAATAAGAAATGAGCAGACCAAAAAATTTGATTGTGTGCAGGATAGGGGGAGGATGGGTGTGTTGGAAAATTGTCACCGGAGCGTGTGCTCCGTTGCAATTAAATTAAATTGATTTTTTTTTGGGGGGGTAATATTATCGATACAACAGCAAACACGTACTTAATATGTGATACTATACACACTGTTATGTATCTATGATTAGTAGCTACTAATTACAATTTGAATAATAAATTGAATCTTTGAGAGAGAAGTGAAGAAATTAATTATAAATTTTATAATTATTCCATCGACACGTAGTGTTTTGATGCATTAAAATGGTTTCAATGAACTGAATTGTTTAGATTGTATTACAAACAAGAGATTGAATGGAGTTTTAGAGGATCGTGATTAAAAATGTTCTGTAGGCCATAATGTTTTGAATGAGAGTTTAAATTTTTTAGATGTTTTTGAATCCGTAAACATGCTGCAGTGTTGTTGAATATATTTTATACTTTCATTTTAAAATGTTTTCTGGTGATTTCAAGTAATGTTGTGTAAGTTTTAACCGTTTTTGTTCGATTAGTATCGTTTTCTGTGATTGTTTGGAGCTCGAAAAAGGTCTATCGGCACCTTTACAATCTCAAAATCCACCTCGTGAAGCGCGTGTTCGCGCGTCTAAATCCAAAAAATTTCGGATCTCTTCGTCCTCGCGTATGTTCGCGCTACTCAAGTCATATAACATTCCCTGTGTTTGGATTGGAGTGGTCTGTTCGCGCGTATGCAGGTGTACTGCCGCTAATATGCGACCACTGGACGGCCAGTCTTATACTAACAGCCCCACATTAATGCTGCCGCGCTGGAGAACAAAGCATCAGTCAAGAGCAAAGGAAAAGATTCGTTCATAACGCATTATAAGCATAAAAATAATCTTGGAAGGTTGTAATTTAATAATTTTCAGATGTTAGAGCTGCCAGTTAAAATCGTGGGTGGCAGTCAGTCTTACCAACTGCCGCATAGAAATAACAGCTGCTAGGAAGATAGACGGCGCAACACGAGGACGAGATGGCGCGTGTGTTCCGTCCTCTGGTGACCTTGACGGTCGGCGCAGCATGACGTCACTACACGTCCAACGCCGCGCCGCGTAGCCGCTCGCGTGCGATTGTTCAATTCCAAATCTAATTTACTGTAGACACGAGCTGGGAGCAACGCACAATGAACTGACAGGAGTTTTAAAAGAACAGAATTTGTGTATGGAAAAATAACAGCATAACAAAAGTATATTTTTGTATTTCTCGACACTTAGAATTAATGTGAGATGCAATCATTTTCAATGATTATAATCGATATCAGAGATAAATTTTTAGTTTCTAAGCTTTTTATTTTTTATTCATTGAGAGAGGCCTGGGAGTCTTTAATCGACAACCTCTACGAACACTGACGTATTTAATTCACAGCAGAAAAAAAACGAGAAATGATAGACGACTAGAACATGTCACGTCACTGACTGAAGAAGGATGCTGCACAGCAAAGAGAGTGACTTCGTGTTTAATAAACACTTTATGTGGGGATTTGACGACGAGAAAACTGCTTCCGGCAGAAAAATATAAGGAACTAATATTAGAATAGGACTTGTGTTCCAGCAGTAATAAAGACAGTCACTACACGTGAAGCTCGCCCTGACCGAGCATCAGCGCGTACAGTCTGTTCCAATAACGATATGAGACACCATACGGGACCCAGTATTAGCTAGACTGGTGGAAAAATTAGAATCCAGAGATTGATTACAGTTACTGTAAGCTGATTGCTTGACTTATAACATGTAAAATTTTATTGGAATTAAAGTTTAAGTGCTACAAAATTTTTATGTTTAATGTTTACTACATCTCCAGTTTCTGTAATCTAGCAGAAAATTTGCGACCACGCGGATCAGATTCGCTTTTGATGTATGGACAAACGGTTTGACGGCGTTGCAGATTAATAAATGGCTCCTGATCTTCCAGCTACGTAAAAATGTCATCTCCATGGTCCGCTTCGAGAGAATGAATCCTAACTTACATGGAGACCATCAGACAGGTTAACAACGGATTTGAATCTCCAGAAAGCATGTTTTATTTTATTTTTCTTATGACTGTACACCCAGTCAACATCGAAGACATTAGAGGCGGGAAAGGACTGGGACAAGGAACGGGAAGGAATTCGGCAATGGCCTTTTGAAGGAAGCATCCCTGCATTTGCCTGGAGTGATTTGGGGAAACCATCGAAAACCAAAATCTGGATGCCCAGATGGCGATTCGAACTCGTGTCCTTCCGAATACGAGACCAGAGCGTTAACCGCTCATCCACCACGCGTGGTGGCATACATGTTGAAGAGTATACACATTCTATATATGTAACACAGTCTTTTCTTCAACTGCGCCCTATTTTTTTTTAAATATTCATGTGCAAAAAAAAAAAAACAATATTGTTATAAATACCAAAATAATTGCCGCATACTCTTTTTTTTTAACTGCTTAACGTCTCTTAACAGTGAGGTCTTTAGAGACGGGAAAGGATGGGGGCAAGGAATGTGAAGGAATTCGGCCATGGCCTTTTGAAGGAAGCATCCCGGCATTTGCCTGGTGTGATTTGGGAAACCATGCAAACCCAAATCTGGATGCCCGGACGGGGATTCGAACCGCCGTCCCCCCGCGCATACTCATAAGTACCAGCGTTGTGTAGACGGTGCGGTGTCTGCTCCACACTTTGTTGACCAGGTTCGAATCCCTATAGTGTCGAATAATACTATGGTCACTATCCTCAGTTATTTTTGATTGTGATTATTTTAGTATAATTTCCTTTCATATACATACTATTATTGGATGAAAAATTATTAAAAAGAATTTATTGATGCTTATGGATTTACGTCTCTTTGACGTCGAGGACTGGGGGCGAGGAACGTTAAGAAACTCAGCTTTGGCCTTTTAAAGGAACCATCCTGCAATTCACCTGTAGTGAAGCATGTAAATCCACAATATGGATGGCCGGCCGCGTTTAAAACCCGCGTCCTCCAGAATGCGAGGCCAGACCGTTAACGCTCACCCTTCACGCTCGGTTTTCTTAGAATAATTCGACCTATTATTTACTCCGGGGGATGGAACGCTGGTTAAGACGCCCTGGCCCGTGTGTACCGAATGTGGTGTGTGGGTGGTAACACTCTGGCGTCGCTTTCGGGAAGACGCGGGTTCGAATACCTATCCAGTACCCCAGATATGGGTTTCCATGGTTTCCCCTAATCACTACAGCCAAATGCCGGGATGCTTCATTCAAAAGGCCATTGCCGGATTTATTCCTATTCCTTATCTCTAGTCCTCTACAAAAAAACTAATGATGATTTGTTTTTATTGCAGCCTACTGTCCAGCAAGTTAATACTGAAGAATACAAGTAAAATTCAATTTTTGAAATTATGGTTTTATACTTGTAAGCATATCTATAATTTCTTTTTCTTTTTGAATACAATTTTTATACGATCATTTTGCAGGAGAGAAGTGGATAGCGCTGTCGCTGCTAAGGCTTCTGGATTTTACTCCTACATGGAGTCGTAGGGTATTTCCTACTTAACGATGATATAAATTTTTATTCGCTTCGAAAATTTGAATACAGATATACAGAAATAGAATTTATATGTTATTTGATCGTGTGAGAACATATAAGCAATCATCGACGTTTTTTACTGTGTTCGAGATTCAAAATTCTAAGCAATTTGGCAGAATTGTGTGAAGTCAGGTACATGTACTGACTTTGAAATCAACGAACCACAAATCCCAAATCTGCGTAAAAGTTCCATTGCTTTGACCAAGGTAGAAGCGAAAATCTCCAATTCGAAACACCTCAAGATATTTTTCGTAAATAATATTGAAGTTTATTATTATGCACTCTTGTCTTTAAAGAGTGATTCCACAACTATTTCATCTGCTTCTTAAAATCATTAGATGATTCTCTTTGGGACAGACCGCAAATATTGAAAGAATTGTATATTTCTATAATCATGATTATTACTAAGAAAGATTTCTGAATGATAGAGACATGTTTTTGCAACTTGAGATGCGAGGTGGGAAGGCAAAAAAATATGAGCGGAATTGTAGATTTTTCATAAAATTGCAAACAGCCTGGAAGACTCATACCAGAGTAGGTGCACTTCATTGGACCACTCGTCACGATTACTGTGTCGTCCTGTACGAATGAGCGGAGTTTTCGTCTTCACCAACTCAAGACATACTCAGGATCGACAATGTTTCAAGACAGACTCAATTATATCGCAATGTTACGTGTATATGGTAATCTGACAGAAGAACAAACATTTGGTAAAATTGGTTAATCGGTTCATTTCCAAACAAGCAAAGCGCAGTACAGTTTTTGCGTTTTGTAATTAATGTTGAATAGTAATTTCAAAATATAATTTCTGTATACAAGTAAATGTTATTGAATAAATTATATCTTATATTTTATTTTTTTTAGTTTTTATCTGAATTAATTTCTCTTGTGAATATGTTTGTATAGTTATTATTACTATTATTTTAGGTAAGATAAATAATAATATTTTCAAGGGAAACTCCTCCCCCCCTTCCCCCCTTACTAATTGCCTGACTTCCAACCCGGACCGAACACGAAACGCAGCCACTGGTACTAAATGTTCCTAACACTATCGCAAGCTGCTCTTTAAGTACAAGTGTCAAACACAAATATCTGTTTTTACTTTTAACTATTATCTAACGTCTGCAAAAACAATAATTGAGGATATGATGAAGGAACTAAGAAAATTGAAAAAAAAGGAGGCTGTTGTAGAAAATTTACTACAGATGTCTTAAGGATAACAAAGAAGTTACATTGTACCTTATCTTGAATTTTTTTTAAATTGAATTTGGATAGTTGCTGATAACCAGAGGACTGGAAACGTGTAATAGTAGTGCAGGTTCACTAAGGAGTGGTGAGAAATAGGGTATAAAATTATAGGGCAATCAGTTTGACATCAGTGGTTGGTAAATTAATGGAGAGATTGATGTGTAACCACATCAGAAGTATATGTGAGGAGCGTAAGTGGTTTTCAAGTCGGTAACATTGCTTTAGGCAAGGATATTCAAGCGAACCTTAGTTAGCAGGATATATACAAGATATTTCTTATGAAATGGACAAGGGAGGCCAAATTGATAATGTGCTTTATACCTTTCAAAGGCCTTTAACAGAGTGGTGGTAAATAAGGAAGATACTATTGGAGAGGATTAGAAAGTGATTTGCTGGGTAGAAAAATTTATGATAGGAAATGCAGTATCAAAAGAAACGGAAGTAAAAATGGGAGTGACACTGTGTAGTTGCATTTGGACCATTTCTATTACTTATTCTAATGAATAATTGTGTTGATTGCTTACTGTCAAAAGTTAGGTTGTTTACATATGTCATAATCCTACATAAAAGGATCAATATGGTAAACAGCTGCAGGGTGGTCTGGAGAGGATATCTAGTTGGGCTAGTAAACATGGGATGAAGATAAATTCATAGAATTGTCAGCTTATTAAATACACATATAAAAAACTAATGATTGATAATGATCATAAGGTGGGGAAAGAATTGATTGTTGAAGACTTGAAATGTAAATATCATGGCATAATATTTAATAACAAACTCAAATGGGCAGGAAACATTAGACAGGTAGTGGTTTCAAAATCCTGCAGTTGTTGAAGAGAATGATGAGGCGATGTACAAGAAAACTAAAGGAATTTGGTTACAAAAATTTTGGTCAGACCATTGCTTGAATATAGTGGAGAAGTATGGGACCCACATTTTTGGTATCAAATACAGGAGTTAAAGGGGCTACAAAGAATGGCTGCTAGATTTGTATCTGGAAATTTCCGCAGTACACAATCAATTTCCAAGATCATAAAAGAGCTGGGATGGGATTCATTGGAAGAGTGGGAAGAAAGAGTCATGGGAGTGTACGGGGCGCATATTGATGATGAGGCGTGGAAAGATATAAGTGTAACAATTAAAAGTAAATCATGGAAGGGAAAAGATGACCATGACCATAAGCTGGCACTCAATTTCATGCAGAAGGGTGCCGGTTTTTTTTTAGATAAATGTGTCAGGGATGGGAATAAGTTAACAAGAGTAATGATGAATAGTTTACCAAAATCGCTGAAAGAATTTAAGTTTGAGATAGGTAAAGGACAAAAGTAGGTGATTAAAGAAAAGGTGGAAAATTGATGTTTAGGGAAATTGATTGTTCTATCCATTGCAACCAAAGTAAACTAAAAGTGGTTGCCGCAAAACAAACGCCATATTCAAGTAGTCGTCCAAACAAATTTGAGAAGCCAGATTCCCTCACTATTCTGGTACAGCCCTTCACCATCGTTAAAAATGACTGTCCTTGAATCCCGTCACTACCACCTGCCTAACTGAGCTTATTATGAAGTGCTATGGCGAGGGATTTGCACAAATAAGCAATTCATCCTCCATCCTGTAATCATTAAAAACAGGACATACTTGGTGAATACAAGGAAACTATTGTCTGTATATGCTATGCTACCAATTCCAAGAGCACACATTTCCTGTATAGGTCCCATAAGTTCTTCCTCACACATAATTCTTATTAATGGCTTTTAAGCTGTGACTATATCATCCGCATAGGTCGAAGTAACAGATTCAAAACAAACAAACTTCATTACACCGATATCACCCTTTGTTGCAATCCTACAAGTTGTAAATGTAGTTGCACTAAACAGCTTTAGTAAATAAAAGACATGTACAATCCAGTTAAAAGTACAATCTATATGGAAACATGGAAATTTAAAGGTTTTATATAAGAGTATCTATACTACATATTAAGTATTTCCTTAAATTCTGCATTCGTTTATGATTTTTGTATCCGTAAAACGTGGCGACTGAAATATGAATCAGCAAGAAATAAATGAAAAATTGTGGTGTGTGACAATCAAACAGTAAACCAAGAGTGGAATTTATGCTCTTCTGTGTGCAGTGTCTTTGCATTTGTTTTTTGTTTCGTATCAGCTGATTCATGGTGGAAGCTTGTGTTTGTTCTGGTATCATACAGTGTGGTGTAAAGACGAGTACTTGAAGTGATGTGGAGGCAATAAATGTAACACGCATTAACCAGAAGGTATGTTCTTATCTTTCTAGTGTTTCTGGAGGCTAGCAGTACTTGTATTGCTTATTACAATTCGGGTATAAAAAGTTCGCTGAGGTACCTCAGTATTTAATTAAAAAATGTATATTGGATGTAGGATTGTGATTGTATTATCTTAAATCAGTCCATTTTCGTTCGTAACAAGTGTAACTTCAGTTATAATCAAGTACGCCGTAATTTTAAATATGTCTTGTTACACCATCTGAAACATATCTTCAGTATATGTATACACTATATACAAACGTTATTTTGAAGAATTTTGGTATGTTGAATTAGTTTTTTTTAAATGTTTTGCAGTACAATGCTTCGATGTGGAAATATTTACATTAAAAAACCAAGGCTTTCTTTCATTTACCAGGCAGCACATTATGTTTTGTTGTAGTCTGTGTTTCAGGGAGTGAAATCTATCACTGGGATGTCATTTGCTTTACTATGCTGTAATTACCGTGTTTTCTATCTAGTTTTGTCTTTATGTAATTGTGATTGTCCAATAGCAATCTGTTTCAAAACTACTGAAGCCTCCAGTTTATAGTTGTCTGCAGTTATTTTCTAGAATATCTTAGGGTCCTTATTTAGTTGAAGTACAGTTATAGTTTTGCTAATGTATATGAAGTTATAAATTGGTGTACTGAATGGAAGAGACTAATTAATGCTTTAGTAAAATCAAGCATAAATAAAAAAAAAGATCTAGTTTCACTTTTTTATGTGTCACAGTGAGTGTATACACACCAGTTAGTGTCTTCTTTTTTCTTGTACTACCATTTAACGTATCATGGTGGCATTTGACCTCGTCATAGTGGCAGGTTATAGTGCTCTATATTACTTCCATCATATTGGAAGCAGAATGGCGATGATACTTGTTTGATTTCTTTTTATTTCCTGAGGTGACTTTGCTGTAGGGTTCATACTGATAGCCATATGAACATACCTTATTATTCATTACAGTGAGTCTGCAGTATTTTTGATTGTATTCTAAATGTTTTGTTTCCCATTGTACCAGTTGAGCTAGGCCACAGTGCACCATCCAATACAAGTGCTCTAAACAAGATGACATTTCACTTTCTGCCACCCTGTGTTTCCGATTTCATACTGGTGATAAATATTTACTAACAAGCTTTCACTGCAATGGATAATTTGTAGCCAGCTACTCCCTTTAAAAACTTACTTGTTGCATCATATGTTTATTGTAATGAATCAATTGTTCACTGTACCTCTGCTGAGCTATTCTTTTGACAAATGAGTTGGTTGAATTATCTTAATTTTATTTGTAGCCTCCATAAATGCGCTAGGAAATAAGTATGTTTTATAATCGATTAAGATCTCTGATCATGGTGAAGAAAACAGATCAATGGCTGGTTGGACACTGACAGTTACTCACTGGACATTGAACATGGACTAGTTTGTCCACAGCCCCTCCTCCCAACTGTTCAGCGACAAATTGCAGTCGACTCCTGTAACTGATTAACAATGAATAATAAGGGGCAGTTGTTTTTATGTATCAGATACACAATATTACTAGTGAAGATTGGATAGTTATTATGTTGTACATAAAATAACTTTATTAATCTCTTTACTGAGCATAGAATTTTAATACTTTTATCATTTTTATATAATATATATGCAATGTTACAATGTCTCCTTGTAATTGTCTTTGTATGGTTTATAGTAAACATACTGGAAAAAACATTTCTCATTTTCTTTACAGATAAAAGCTTAAGCTGCAGGAAAACATATTTTTAGTGGTGGCAGCATATTGTTAGTTTGGTGAAGAAGTTAAGACTTGACTGTAGCCTTTTGGTGGTATTGAGTAAAATCAGTGTAACTAGTGAGAGCATTATGTCTCTAGGCAGGCCATCACAGTACACATGTGTCACATGTCTTCAGTATTTCACCACAAGGGACTTAATAACAGGCCATGTCTTTAGTCATGCCTTATGTGTAAATACACCATTGCATATTTGCCATAACTGTGGTCAGGTGTTTCTTAGTGTTTCAAGGTTGTGTGACCACAATGTGCAAGAGTGCAATAACATTATTTTTAAACAGCAATCATTAGTTGAACTTGCTTGTGTATTCTGTGCAGACACTTTTTCATCTTGGTGCTCCCTAACAAAACATGTGTTCAGCCACACCTCAGCTGTTTCAGGTCCCTTATATGTTTGTACATACTGCTCCAAAGTATTCAGAGATTTGACGAAACTCAAATTTCATAAATACACCAGCCCTATTACACATAGAAGGTAAGATAATATTGTATTGTTTTTTATTGCTGCTGCAGCTATTTTTATATTTCATTTCATTTTTTTTCTTGTGATACAAATTTTTTGCACTAATACTGAAATCATGTTTGCTTGATTATCATCAGTTTAATCAATTCAGAAGTTGATATCTATCCTGTAGCTACCATTTGTGCAGTTGTCAGAGCAGACTGGGTTTTGTAATTATTAAGTAAGCTATATTAATAGACATCCAGCTTCTTTGGTGGCTAGTTTCTACATAGCGGCATATGGCAGTAATGGCTAACTAGCTTTGCTAAAGAAGAATTAATTGGAAACTATTGAGATTTTTGGTATTTTAGGTACTATAAAATTTATACAAAAATGCTTTTTTTATTATTATCTCTTTCTTTATGTAACAGTGAATTTTTAGTTTTAAAATTTAAATATGTTATTTCAAAAAAAAAAAAAAAATCGGTAATATATGTTTGGAAATTCTTGGACATCAGTTAATTGTTTGTCCAGGTTACTACTAGTGAATGGCAACAATATGGGAGCCACATTATTGTTATCTAGTAATAGGTGGCAGTGTACTGGGAGGTAGGTAGGTTGCTGCTAAAGAGATTGGTGTATTTGATTAAGCTGTATGTTATTGGTAATGACTTGATGGGTAATTGATGAAGAATTAGTTATATTGTATGGAAATGAATGTGGAACTGTGACCTTATATTCATATTTGATTTCCGGCATACTCTGGTGGCAGAATTTTTGTTTTGTAGCAGAGATAGTTACATATTTGAATACTTTTGCAGGAAACATAGAAGAATATATATGATACTCTAAAAGAATTTAAAATAGGAAATGCAGTGATATTGGGCATAAGTAGATGGGTAGGGGAAATTGCTGCAAAGGCATAAACTCCAGTTAATGATAGTTTAATTGTATTGTATTTCAGTGATTTTTTGTTTTTTGTTTTTAGTATATAGATTTTCTTGCAATCAGATATAAGTCTTGAATCTGCTCTATTGATTTTATCTAGTTACACTGTAGAAATATCATAAGCCATACTAATGTAAATAAAATTACAAACTACTGGTAAGTTTTACCTAAGTGACTAATTTATTATAAATATAGTTTATAAAATAGAAAATTGTAATTTCAGTTACAGATAAAATTTTGTTAAACAGAAACTGGAGGAAGTACATAATGTATAAATTAAAGACTTGTTTCACTGCTGGCGATACCCCTTCTAAATTAGTATGAGGGTGAACTGGGTTTCCATGGCTTCTTAAATAATATGGGCTATAAAGGTGGATTAGAATGGTTGGAAGTAAATGTAGAACAGTCAACAGTAGTGTGATTACTTTTCATTTCAGATTTTACTTTCATTTTGCAGTGGCGACTTTTTGAGATCACAGTTCTAGTTAACTGGTTGACTTATGACAGTATCCTGTTGGTGATCAGTATATTAAGGGATGATTGGAATATGGCACTTTCACTGCAAAATATGCAAGTTTCATACTGTGATGATAATATTGGTAGTTCTGGGCTTGGCACAGTGAAGGCTTTACTTTTAAAGTGTCATTTATTATGTTTCTTTTCATGTAGATGGCAGCTTCAGACAAAAACAATTTAATGTAATCACCTTGTCACTGACTTATTGAAATAATTTTACTACAAGTTTGTTAACATAACAGAAAATATATCATGGTTTGAGTTTTATCACAATAATACTTCGTATGCCCTTCCTAGTATTCCATTTTGTGAATATGCAGGTTAGAATCCATTTCATCCACATAAATTCTTGATTTCCATGTTTCCCAAAATCATTCAATGTAAACGCCCGGGGGTTCCTTTGAAAACTTCCTTGCCCAATTCCTTCTTGACCCTTCTCCATTCCAGGCTCTATTGACCTAGACACTGATGAGGATTAAATCTGTATGGAGAAATAGTATCTCCATGTATCAACAGTTCTGTAGCCATTAATGGCTTCCCGCAGTCTGTTCAGTTATTTCCGTATCAGTCATTGTTGCTCAGGTGGCAGACTATCTGCCACCTTGATCCCGTTAATGTCTTATTGCACTCTGTTTTTTGAGGCCCTGCTTGGTGCTCCTTGCAGTGGATTTGAGGTGTAAGATTTCACTCTGGGCCAAGTGGAGTTAGTAGCTTCTTCCCATTTTATATCTGTACCCGGTAGGATTGCCAGGTATAGGTTAAGGTGGATAAGACAGGGACGGAATGCACAGCCAATTGAAACCCTGTCACCAAGTCATTACGACCAACATGGAATTATTATTATCATCTGCAGGGTCAGTGCCAGATGTTATTCCCACCATTCCCCAGATGACTGTTTCAGGCAGCTGATGAATTCAGCATCGTCTGTCTTAGGTGTGAACTAGTTGATTCCAATCTGAAAATGCACTGTCTGTGGTATAGTGCGAAAGCAGAAGTGCAGTTGTCACTGAGATTAGTGCGCCAGCCTGTTCCTGTCAGCTTGCTTAAGTAATATTGTTTTCTTGCAGTTATTTTTAATTTTTACACTGCGGCAATGGTTTCTGAGTGTGAAATCTCTTTATAGAGCCAAGCCAGGGTATTTTTTGACTATTCCTATATTGTGAAGTCATTCCATTTTAGATCACACTCCGCTTTCGCTTAGCATATTTGTTATGAGGGTAAAATGCTCAGACTTCAGTATTTGTCAGGTTTGAGAACAGTTAAAAATTCAAGAATATGCAAAAACATGGTTTCACACAATCGTCGATTAAGGACATTTTCACGAAGTATTAAATACAAGAAAGTTTGGCGCAGTAATGGATATCGAAATTCTGATCAACTTCAAATTTGAAAATCAGTTATTCATTCATCTTTGGACCATTTTAACAGGCTTCCCATCAGTTTTGTGCTGCAATTTGTTATTACTCCAGAGACAAGAGTCTACCACTATATGCGAGAAAGGTAGCACTAATGAGTGTAATGCGAAACCAGTACATCAGCTACAAAAATTGAGAAATCGGTTGCATCTATCTGAATGGCAATGGAAAATGTTTATTCGGATGAAAAGGGTATTATCAAGAATCCGTTATCTTGAAAACTGGTGATTAGTACGTACCAATTGCTTAAAATCATTGTGAATTAATACTTGTATTACAAACGAAAAATTTGTGTTCTACCAGGACAATACACCTGCTTTTGTTTCTAGAAAACTTTAGTAATGTAAAATACAAATTTTAGGAATATCTGTTCTATATACCAGACTATGCTTTCTCTGTCACATACTCATAAGGTTAAAACACTATAGATGGAATACCGTATATTTCCAGTCAATAGCAGACACATGGATATTTTTCAGCCAACCAGAATCACATGTCATGGATTAAATCAATTCTCTGAAAAATGGGACATAATGCATAGAAATAAAGGCGATCTTTATAAATAATGCCTCTTTACTAAAAAAAAAAAAAACTATAAATTGTGATCATAATTCATTGCTGTCCTTCGCTTTTTGAGGATCATAATTTGTTTGCTTGTTACATGATCGATCTATTGGGATTTTTAATATTCGACTGAAAAGCCTTCACCAATAATTGGTTTAGATATCAGTGTCCAGGCATCGATTCCTGCAGTACTGCCCACAGCACATAACTTATCACAATTCCAACTCGAAGTCGTGACACACAAGATGTTAAGAATTTTTTGATTGGTGCTTTAGATAAATGGTCGTCGCTTCTTCTGTATGGCCCCCATTTTTGTTCAACCAGTGTCCAAGATATTTGGATTGGTCACTATTTTATTTCAGTTATCATCAAGCTGATTACTATGTTGTTTTTCAAGATTGATTTCAAGTTAATATTTTTAGCTGCCTTCTTTCTGTAGGACACGGAGGTGCTGGGATATTGATGAAGATCACAGTGCTAACTGCATAACAAATGTTGTTTATCCAATTGCCACTTATCTTGTTTTGTTTATTAACTTCTTGCTAGGTATTGTGAAAAATTTGAGCAGGATTGATATTGAAGAGTGTGGGAAACAATATGCATCTTTCTAACACCTGTCAGTATGTTGATTTATTCAAGTAGTCTCCATCTTTATGTGTGATTCTGGTACAACTTTCTTCAATGTTATGAGCTTTACATTTCAATCATCTTAGATAGATACATTGTCTGACATTGCAAAATGTCTGTGTATATCCAATAAATTATTTTAAGAAATTTGGTGATCAAGTCATTTCTGAAATAAGATCTAGACACAAAATGAGGAAGCTTCATAGTAAGTGTTATTTCTTTATTCATCTCTTCTAAGTATTTCTATCAAATATCTAATTTAATGTGACTATTAGGTAAAATTTAGTTACCGATCAGGGCTGTGCACTAGAACCACTTAAAAAAAATTAATATTAAAAGAATATCCTCTATTTAATCACACATTTTACCCTACAGACATCTGCAATGTGTTTCTTAACCAGTTAAGGTATTAACTTATTAATTTACGTTTACATGGGGAGCAAAAAATATTTTGTTGGTAATATTAATTTTATTTATATTGCTAATGTTTTATAGATATAAAGTATTATGATTTGTCAGAGTCTTATGTTTATAAGTTTGTAATTTAATTGTTGATAAAACAATTTTTTAGTTTGTAATTTAGAAATTGTTGATGTGTTTTTGTCATTTTTCCTCTAACACAACTCTTGAGTGTTTTTTTTTTAAGTCATTTGAAAAATAATAAGCTATTTATTTTAAAGATTAGCATAGTTTATTATTTAGAAATGTGGCACTCTACAGTTTATCATTATACTACTATATATACTAATGAAGTACATATTTCAATAATTTACTCTATTACTAGAAAAACAAGGACTATACCTGAAAATTGTGAATAATCATGATATGTTGTTACCACATAGTAATATGCATCTTTTATTGTTTCTAGGGATTTTTGTGACTGCAGAAAAAGTAGTTATGTTCACGAGCAGCCAAGTCCTATTGCTGAATTTCAAAGCAACAGAATAGAGGGGAAACTAACCACTGCAAATAGCTATAAAAATAGCTCTAATAATAAACATAGCTATAAGATACGTGATCAGACGAACTAACAGTTGTGTGCAAATTGCATGAGACATCAAGCACATGGTCCTCCAGTCTTCAGCCTAATGAGAAAGTCTGTGCCACATTTTCTAGTGAAAATAATATAACATCTTTTTCAATTTCTGGTGATCTTAAAAATGATGACAGGTCACATTTGGTTCAACGACCATATTCATGTGAAGTTTGTGGAAAAACATTTTCATGGTCTTCGGTTCTTAAAAGACATCAGAAACTTCATTTAGGCGAACGCCCCTTTTTTTGTGATGTTTGTGGGAAATCATTTACACAGTCTGGAAGTCTCAAAAGTCATCAGCGGATCCATACAGGCGAACGCCCATTTTCTTGTGACATTTGTGGAAAATCATTTACAATATCTGGACATCTCAAAAGCCATCAGCGGGTTCATACAGGCGAACGCCCATTTTCTTGTGACATTTGTGGGAAAGCATTTAAATATTCTTGGAGTTTTAAAAAACACCAGCGGATTCATTTAGGTGAACGCTCCTTTTCTTGTGATGTTTGTGGGAAATCATTTATACAGTCTGGATATCTCCAAGGTCATCAAAAGATTCATACAGGCGAACGCCCATTTTCTTGTGACATTTGTGGCAAATCATTTACAACGTCTTCGAGTCTTAAAATTCATGAGCGGATTCATATAAGAGAACGCCCATTTAGTTGTGATGTTTGTGGGAAACTATTTACAATATCAGGACATCTGAAAAGACATCAGCGGGTTCATACAGGGGAACGCCCATTTTCTTGTGACATTTGTGGGAAAGCATTTACAGGGTCATGGAGTTTAAAAATTCACCAACGGATTCATTTAGGTGAACGCCCCTTTACTTGTGATGTTTGTGGGAAATCGTTTACAATATCTGGAAATCTCAAAAGTCATCAGCGGGTTCATACAGGCGATTGCCCACTTTCTTGTGACATTTGTGGGAAATTATTTACACGGTCTAGGAGTCTTAAACTTCATCAGCGGATTCATTTAGGCTAACGACCCGTTTGTTGTAACATTTGTTGGAAAGCATTTACACAGTCTGTGTAAATCACCGGATTCATTTAGATGAACGCCCCTTTACTTGTGATGTTTGTGGGAAATCGTTTCCAATGTCTGGGCTTCTTAAACTGGTGAATGACCCTTTTGTTGTGACATTTGTGGGATTGCATTTACAGAGTCTGGCAGTCTAAAAATTCATCAGCGGATTCATTTAGCTGATGGCTGCTGTACCTGTGATGTTTTTGCGAAATCATTTACGTCTGGGCATCTCGAAAGTCATCAGCAGACACGTACGGATCAACGTCCATTGTGAGAATGGGAATCTGTATATGAACATAAAGCCATCAGCGGATTCATTTAAGTGAACACTAGTTTTCCTGTGATGTTTATGGAAGATAATTTAAATGGTCTAGTGATGTTAAAAGTCATCAATGCGGTCATACAGTTCCATGCTAGTTTTCTTGTAACCTATGTGGTCAATCATTTAAACTTTCTGTGAGTGTTAAATATCACCAACGGATTCATTAGCGTGAATTCTCATTTTTTTTATAAATGTATCATTTAATTTATTTAAGTTGAATAACTATTTTACAGTTATTTTGCAGCATTTTTTTACAGAGTCTTAAAATCTTTAACAAGTTGTAGGATACATTTCACATAGTGCTCAATTTAGTGTAAAATGTCTTACATATATTTCTGATAAATATTCATTTTCTTGTGATTTGTTGGTAAAATTATGTACAAGTTAAAGGAATCTTAAAAAATGTGGATTCTTTAGAGACTGTTACAATTTTCTAGTAGAGTTTGTCTCAAACCTGTTATGTGTAGGGTTTCACGTAGGTGCATTTTTCTTTTTTTTTAAGTTTCTGGAAAATCTATTACTCTTTTATATTTAAATGCATTTGATAAGATTCATATATTGGACAATTTCCTTCAAAATTTTGATCATACTTTGATACAGTTATAAAGATGCGCTGCTTATTTATTTATATGATAATGGCTCATACAATTAACAAAATAACTATGATTTGCACATAAATATAAACTTCTTAAAAATCAACGATTTTTGGAATGTTTGAGAGCCTTGAGTCCTATTTTGATTTAGGAACGTAATGTTTATTATAAAATGGGATTTCAGTTAAGTAATTGAACCAATTATCAAAGTTATTGATAATAAATCAGTCTGTTAGCATAAATTCAGAACAGACCACTGCCTGATGTTCACTACAAATGCGCCTCATACATTTGCTGCATTGCTTGTGCGTGCTGCGGTCTCGAGTGCAAAAATAAAATCAACCAACTTCTCCCCTAATAGGCATATTATTTGGGGGGTTGTTCTGCAAGTTCTAGAAGTAGTCTGCCTTTCAGAATTATACCATTTGGTATATTTTGCTGGGATATAC
The DNA here is from genome assembly GCA_031002005.1 of Vandiemenella viatica. Classification (NCBI taxonomy): domain Eukaryota; kingdom Metazoa; phylum Arthropoda; class Insecta; order Orthoptera; family Morabidae; genus Vandiemenella; species Vandiemenella viatica. The sequence goes on along the minus strand of JARYHS010005557.1, from coordinate 7,426,033 downwards.
GACGCTTTACACAAGGTCTTGCAAAATCGAATCCGACTTCTTGAAGTTATTGACGACGGATCACTTTTATATCACCTCATATATTGTGAGATCTGATTCTTGAATTGGGCGGGGAGCACTACTCCATTTTGTACCATTGCGAGACTGGTAGGAAGCTAAAGTTAACAGAGGCAGGTCTTCATCTTCGCCCTCGTCTTCCTTGCCATCTTCTTCCGTACCGGAATGGTAAAGAGATCCAAGCAGGCCACTTTGTCATCCTCCAGCAACCATTTTAGTATTTGGACATCGTTCACATTATCCACTTTATCAAAATGACCAAAATATAAGAAAGTTACACAAAACTTCCATAAGCACATACAACACACATAAACAACAGTTTTTGACATTACTTTTTATATTCAAATATTGTTCTCGGGTGACTAGCCGAGTAATAGGAGAGTTATAATTACACTTACACAATATTTCGGCGCTCTCAATCGTTGGTGCCATCTTCTCTTGAAGTGAGGTCAGGAACGTGTGAGTTTGCTGAGCTAGACCAGACTCCTGGTTCTGCGCTGTTATTGGTCGGCTTTGGAACCAGTCGTAGCAGGGGTCAAATATCGTCGCGACTTGAAAGGATGCCAGGATCGAGTTATGGCTAGATTCGATGTCCTTTTTCACATGGCATGCAGCGGAAAGGCTGAAACTCATCGTTCGTTCGAAGTTAATATCCAAAAACAAAGCCTTCACCATCAATTGCTTATCTAACTGATGGGTCAACGCGAATCCGTTGCGGGCCTCATATTGAGCCATGCTGTCACGTGATTGATCAGCTTGGTAACCAATCGTAGCCGGGGTCCTGCCTCGTTGTTCGTTAGTAGGATAAATCAGAAGGCAAAACCTTCCCCATATTCTGCTCATTAATGCATGAGATCAACGGGAAGTTCGGTAGGAACATAATCGAGAAATTTGTTGCTAATGCATTAATGGGGAAGGTTTTGCCTACTGATTTTTCCTTCTATCGAAGGACGGCTACGATTGGTTACTAAGCTGACCAATCACGTGACAGCATGGTTCAATATGAGGCCCGCAACGGATTCGTGTTGACCCATCAGTTGGATAAGCCAATTTATGGTAAAGGCTTTGTTTTCAGATATTAACTTCGAACGAACGATGAGTTTCAGCCTTTCTGCTGCATGTCATGTGAAAAAGGACATCGAAAGCAGCCATAACTCCATCCTGGAATCATTTCAAGTCGCGACGAGATTTGACCCCTGCTACGACTGGTTCCACAGCCGACCAATAACAGCGCAGAACCAGGAGTCTGGTATAGCTCAGCAAATTCGCACCTTACTGACCTCACTTCACTAGTCGATGGCGCCAACGAATGAGAGCGCCGAAATATTGTCTAAGTGTAATTATGACACTCCTATAAGTCGGATATTCACCCGAGCACAATATTTGTATTCTCAACGCCGAGAAAGACTACATAATTATGTACTTTTTATATTATTACTACAGAAAATGTATCATATTTATCTCAACTTTGTCACTTTTATATTAAATAATTAACTTCTTCCAATGCTCGCATGGGCTACAGGTATAGCCCATCAACTTCAAGGGAAATTTATACAGCTGTCTGTGCGCCGCGTGAGATGTCACGCTTCTTGCGGGGGCGGGGCAAGTACTTGAGGAGTACACTGGCCGATTATTCTGTAGCGCGCCAAGTTTAAATAATTTATGACAATATTACATGTTGGGCTATATATGTAGCCGGCTTGGGCACTCTAGTGTTAACAATGAAATTAATTAATAATGTATTTCTAAGAGTAATAAAATAATTTTGTCAAATATACAAAATACTACAAAATCATTTTAGTGTCTAAAACAACTAAAGGAATTTGGGATTTTTTTATGTATCATTTACATCCTTTCCTGATTTAAAGCAAAAATGGGTTCATATATCAATATAGGAATTATAAATCTGGTTTGGTTTTGTTTATTATTTCTCTTAAGGCTATGTATAATGGATGTAAAAATTCAATTAAAAGTCCAAAATGCTTATTGTTTTTATAGAACATAAAGTACTGTTGTTTAGTTGTAACTGATTTATTTTGTGGTAATATCTAGTTTTATCTATTGTTGTAAGTAATATTATTGGATGCAAACAAGTCTATTGTTAGTTTAAGAGGTTTTTTGTTTTAGTTGTACATTCTTGGGAATATAGAAATTTCTAAATAGAAAAACTGTTTCAGTTATATCAGTTTGAATGTTTATTACCATATCAGTTTTTTGTCGATTTGCATAAGATTTGTATGAACTACGTGTACAACTTTTCTCTTCTGACCAGTTCACCAACTGTAATGAAAGTCTGTTTGTCTTTAGAACTGTGATTAAACTTTTCTGAAATGAGTCACTACATATCTCATTTTGATTTTTAAACATTTCGATTTATTGTTGTTATTACTATATTGTATTGTGATTATTCCTGGCACATTTTGATGGTGTCAATTTTTCTACACTGATTGAATTTTGTTCAATGTTAATAATGGGTTTTAACATATTTGAAATAAATGTTACCTGTAGGCTGTCAGTGAAAACATTTTTTTTCTACTGTTAGTCAGCTGCGCCCTTTACTTATATTTACCAATATTATGAGAGAATATTATGATTTTTTCATTGATAGAGAGAAAAAATATGAATTTAATATAACAGAACTCTGTCAGATCGTTATACACTTGTCTAAAGAAAATTTTATTAAAAGAATCTGTATTTGTCAGCTTTAATTAATTATGTCCATTGTAAGAACATTCTGCAAAGCTCTCTTCAGATTTTTGAGTTTGGACTTTTTTCTTTAATATCAGTGGTTTTACCATCTTTTGTAAGTTCTCCAGGAGTTCCGCTGGTTGTAAGTGATTAGGAGCAGCAGCAATTCTATTAGAATCACATTAACTGTGTTGGTATACCACCTACCGTTGCAACACAACTTTGTAACAACAGTTGGGTGATGATTGCATTGCGAGTTCCTCCTCCTCTCTCAGCTCTCCTGCGACTTACCATCAACTTGAGAGCTTCAGTCTGTCCTAGAATGAAAAGTCACATGGTTCGTAATTGTAATGTTAAATTTAATTGTGGTGAAGAACACACACCTTTTGCAGTTTCTTCCACACACATTTTACCAAAATTATTCGTTAACCTTGTAAATATATCCTGTTCACCGATGTCATCAATGAAAGAAAATTTCTACACACATTTAGGCCTGAAATCGAGTTCCAGCTTGTGGTCATGATCATCTTTTAACTTCCTTGCATATCTTAATTCTTTCACCAATATCTTACCAAGCTTCATCACTAATATATTCCTTGTACACTCCCGCCATTCTATTCACCCTCCACCTGACTTCCAATAAGTCATATTGTAGTTCATTTATCATAGCAATACTGGGTGTGTTCTGCATTAATTTCCAGAGACAAATCTAGCAGCTCTTCTTTGTACCTCCTCCAAATCCTGTATTTATATATTTTGTTACTTATAGATTCTTGAGAAAGCTTCTAGTTTGGAAAGTACAAAGTTTGGGATCATATTTGCATTCGCCAAAATCTAACATGTTGAGCTTTTCTGCAAGCGCGAGAATAGTTCAAAAAGTTTACTAGCATATCCAGGAAACCTTTTAAGGAGCAGGCAGAAGAACTTCACCCGAAAATAATATAAAAAGACACTAATTTAAAGTTATTTTTTTTTGGTGGACTAAAGTCTATTGATTATTTCGAGGTAAGATGTGTTCTTGAACTTATGAGAATCCTCGGAAACATTTCAATTTAAATATTCAAAAGTTTTATGCATATAAAAAATATATTTTAATTGTTTGAGGCTGCTTATGAGGAGAGGAGAAAATGTTAAATGTGAAACCGTCACAAAATCATTATTTAAAAATAGCCATTACTAAACATAAATCTTGAGGAATCAAACAATAGTAAACTAATTATTTGATCTGGGGATTTATTGAGGCTCGTTTTGGTTGAAATTCGGAAGGAATTCAGTTCCGGTACTTCAAACATTCTATAATGCAATCATCATCTGCAATGGTGAAGCTGTCCCTACTGAAATACTACTATCTCATAAAGAACCATTCACCTTTGATGAGGTGGAGAAGTCCTAAATTTTAGTGAATGATAAACTTAAAAAAAAGGTCATCATTGTGCCAGCATTATGCATGCTGCACAACTTTATTAGTAAGAGAGAAGGAAAAGGTATACAGAAAGCAATAACAGCAACAATCAAGACGAATTTGGTCCACTTCAGTTAATGGTTACACAATTGCACACTGAAACCTTCTGAGTAACCAGACGAATCTAGATGTAATAAAAAATAAGTATTTAAACATAAAAAAATAAATATATTGTTTTTATGCACATTTTGTTTTTGCTATCCCAAAATACAAACGTACTTTTATATGTTTGAATATATTCAGATTTGTCTGGATCGATTCGGCTATGGAAATACCCCAGTTCCTATCTGGGTCTCAGGTGCAATTTTTACGGGCCATAAAATCGACCTTCACCTTTAGCAAGGATTTAATTTTTTGTGCGAACATGGTAGGGCTTCCCCCACAATTTATAAACACATGATGTGCCTGGAAATCATTTTAAAGAAAAAGAGAGTTTTCTATCCACCAGCATAACACTGGTCCGCACCGCCAAAAAGTAAACCAAATTAATGATGGCCGAGTGTCAGATGACAAATTTCAGACACAAGATTGTCGTGAGAGGGTGTTTTTCCCTTATGGCTTTATGCTTCGTCGATGTCATCATAGGACGGAAAGGACTGAGGGGAATGAATTCGGCAATAGCGTATAGCACTAACCATCCCAGCATTCTTTTGGCATGATTTCAGGAAACCTGTAAAATCGAAATCTGGATTGCTGAATGGTGATTCGAACCTGCATCTTTCTGACTGCCAAACCAAGCGCTTCGGCTCACCCACCACGCTCGGTAACTGGTCCCTTACTGGTTCTTTTGATGGTGTCCAGGTACATCCCTCAGGTGGTTAACACCAACAATAAGTTGTCCAGTGACCAAACTACACCAACGAAATATTGAACAGAACTTTGATATAAAGGAATTACGCATAAATTACGGTCCAAAACTGGATTCGTCCTGTTTCAATAAGCAGCAACCACACATACTGACCCAAGTGAAGTGCTTCAGGAATTCATAGGGCCTAGCTGCATTTGCCAACGGTTCTCTGGAAGAAAGGTGAACTAAATTTAGGTCACGACTAGGCTCCATATATTTGTTAAAGGCAGGGTACATAAAGTAGTCCATGTTACACTAATATTATAGAACAATTATTACAAAAAGAGTCCGAGGGCCAATTACCTATTGCAAGTAAGCTGATAATACAAAAGTAAAAACAATTAGTTTGACAGTATGTAAATGTGTGATAAAATATCGACAAATATAAATCAATGAAAATGAATTCCCAAACAACAATAAAAAAATACGAGTGGAAATGTAAAGCAATAAATAATGTGTAACTAACACAATAGCAGCTCCCCGTGTAAAATACCGGCAGTAAACTATTTGCTATCGACTGATTGAGATGTTTGTTACTGTAATTAGGAACACCAACAGTTACAACATTGAGACATTACTACAGTTTAAGGATCTGACATCAACCACCGTTAGATCCTTTTCACATTCGACAGTTTTTGACATACAGTAAAATACGGTACGTTCACATTCCTTTAGCAGCGTGAAAAGATAGATGGCCGTTTCCACGCGGTGAAACAGCGTGACTGAGCCACTCGACAGGCTTCAACTGCCATTACAATCGACGGCGGACGGATACCGCCGTAGTATCAAGTCAGTGACGTACAGGATCAAAGACACACGTAAAGGATTTTTGTCGTACGTCGTAGGATATCTGAAATGCAGGTATGAATTAAATGTCTACTGTAAAGTTATTTCTCTGATTGATATGGCAACGCGCTGCAGCCGTTACTCTCACCATGCTCTGACAGAGTCTCCTTGCAGACAAATTTCAGTGTAAGAGTCACCCCGGAAACTTGATTTATATTGAACTATTTTTAATTTACTTTTTGTATCACCAGTGCAGTTACCCACGTGATATGTATGATAAGTGCAGAACCAAACATATAGTTCAGGTTTATTAATGAGGAAATCGATTCCATTCTGTTAATTTCTGTTTACAGCAATGCATCTGCTACGGTATTTGGTCTCACTTTCTTTTTAAATGTAACAGTTTTTTTTTGCATTCTGCTTAGTGGTATATTAATTCTAAAGTCGTAATACAAGCAATTTGGAAGAACAAAATTCCTCAGTTATTTTGTTGTTTCAGACCTCAGAAAGTACTTAACAAGAGCAAAAGGCGCGTGTTATTTGGAATTTGTGCGTGAAGAGGCTGTGATTGTGCCGTGAACAGTTGGGCCCGCTTTATACGGGACACTGTGTGCGCGGCCACTGAATCTCTAGCATCACTCGCCACTGTGGCTGGTCGGTGGCCGTCCCCTCTAGCTGCTCGGACACTGCATTGTTACAACAATCACGTTCTTTGTCGGTGAGGACCGCGTGAGATTCCAGTGGCTGGTGTTTAAGAATTCAGTGGCCGGACACCGGTGTCCCGTGTGAAACGGCTCTCAATATTACTGCGGCTCTAGCCCACCCTCTCCAGCCTTTACCTGCTTGCGTATATTACATTACTTTCAAAGTTAGGGAAGACCTACGAACAGTTTTATAACTTAATATTCTATCATTTTGAATGCACTAATTCATCAATTATTATATATGAAATTTAAGGTAATTCTCATTTTTTATTTTCCTAATCAGCGTCATGGCAGTTTAGTCAGAGCAAGACGTCAGCTGTTGCGAGGCGCAGTTTTAGCTAGTCAGAGCAGGGCCGCATTTAAGCATAGGCTACATAGGCTGTTGCCTAGGGGCCCGCACCACAAAGGGGCCCGCACCACAAAGAGGCAGCCTGGGCAGGTAGTAGAGATTAAAAAAAAAGGAAAAAAGGTCGCCCATAAATTTTTTAGGTCGAATTTCGAATATTTCGAACTTTAATCATCCAGCCACTGGCGACAGGGGGCCCGCACCACATGTATAGCCTAGGGGCCCACAGAGCCTAAATGCGGCCCTGAGTCAGAGTCTCTCTGAGTTTAACTAGACAGAGTGTCACATTAATTATACTGACTGTTATGTTAAATAAATAGATTTTGTAGACAGAGTTTAAGTGTAATCTTTTGCAGTTCATTTGATTTAGTTCGCTCTGCCTAAAATCCTCCAATATCAACAACGACCCTGTTTATAATAGTTTTTGGATAAAGTTTGATCCGAAGATTTGCAGGTTCGTTTCTATTCGAGACCTAATCAATTTTCTCGCCGCTGATATGATGTACGAAATTTCTCATTATACAACTCTTATTATTTACAAACTCAATGTGCTGCTAGATCAATCTGTTTTTCTCGCCAGCTCTTCCAAAAATTCTCTTAACTTCTTAATTTTAAAGAGATCTCCTTTAGAAACATATTGGAGCAAACAATATTTATTAGAATTGCTATCATTTTTTAAAATAAATTCTTTAAACTTTTAATTTACCAATTTTACTCAATTTACCAGTCTAAATACATAAATTTACTTTTTTTTTTAAATAAGCTTCTATGTTACAAGAGTAATGTAATGTTTGGATGCTGGTGGATAATAAACTTTTTCCAAATGATAAATATTTGTTAATCTAAGAAAAAAAAAACGCTGATACGATGTAATTTTTACCAAATAATTTGATAGTTATATAATAGTTTTAACACGGATTAACCGAACCGTTATGCTGTAAATAATATCAGCAAAATTGCAACTAATTGGCTTTAAATGTTTTAATATCTTACAACTAAAGCAGAAATATCTGATAAGTGAAGACACTATTTTTGTGTAATAGAGGTGATACCGAGATTCGCGATTAAGTAAGAGACTTTTTTAGTACCTAACGCTATCCGTTGGAGTGGAAAATCAATTCTAACTAAACTCGAACAGAAAGATATATATTATTTATATATAAATTTTTAATTCCCTTGACAACTCAGTTTCTAATTCAACCAGAGATATTTCTTCTAAAATATTATTGTGTGCTCATAAGTTTTTTAATCGTTGCAAAAATTCTATTGTTTCACTTTTAGCAGCAGTCATCTAAATAACAAGTGTACTGCTTTGTGCGCAGACTTTTTTTAGAGTATGTCCTTAAAAATGGTCTGTTCACTGAACAGATCAGTTTTCCGTTTCTCGTTACTGTCGAATAAATCTTGTATTGTATTAATATATTGAATTTAAGTTTTGTATTCATATTTTGAAAAGCAATATGTAACTAAATACAATGTTCAACATATCATAATTTGTGACTGAGGTTCATTGATTACCATCCTTAACAGCGATGGTTTATATCCTCTAATAGCAGTTGCTACTGTTGCGCAAAATTAAACTGTAGTTTAAGCTGTATCAGTTTGAGGAAAGTTGTTGAGCACTTTTCTTGATGTTGTTCCTTAGTCCCCCCCTCCCCCCCTTTTCCTCATCCCGGAAACCTTGCGCTGGCTTAGTGTCTTTTCCCCTCCATATTCTAGCCCTAATTCGTCTACCGCTTTCCATCCAGGCTTCATTGCCAGTCACTCTCTTCACTGCCACCTGTCTTCCATTCACTTCCGCCCAGTTCCTTTATAATACCACCTACTGGCTAAGACATCAACTGTAGAATCGATATGCTGTATGAATAGTTGGGCTACAGTTTTTTATTTTTAAAATTTCATCCTTGGCAATTTACTGATCATGTCTTGCGGTGAAAGACTAGAATTTTTGAGACTGTACTGTTTTATTTGGATCATCAGCCAGGAACGGAAAGAACAGAACCCAGCCTGTCGGTGGTTGCCCAAACAAGAGTGGAAAAGTTTCTATTATACTTACCAGAGTATGGGATTGGAATCATTTAGTAATGGAACTTATGAATAATTTACCAAAACGGTAAAAGAATTTAAATTCGTTAAAGGAAAAAGTAAGTGGATGGTGAAATTACAAGCAAAGAATTTCAGATTAAAATTACCACAGAAGGGGAAGAAATTGTTTTGTGTGCAAACTGCCACAGAAGCATGCGCTCCATGGAAACTAAATTAAAGAATGAATCACTGCGATGAGTTTTACGAAATTAGCTGTACAGGCTAACTGCTTTTAAAACACGCTGTAGCTCCCTGAGAGAACTACTATGAGTACTGAGCTTATGCTGTTACTATGTACGGCAATTCTACAATTTGGTTCCCCTGGATATTGTGGAAACAAAATTAGGTGATAACGTTATATTAAGTCAGACGAAACAGGCAGCATATAAATTAAATAGGAGTAGACACTTTGGAACTACCACAAGAGAAATAATGGTACTGTTATATCAGCACTGCAAACGTAAAACTATAAATATAAGTATTTCACTAAACGTAGATTATATCATGATTTTTTTCTCCGACAAAGTCTTTTAAATCGAATTTTTTCCCGAGTTTCGCATATTGTACATATCTGGTTCGCAGCTTTGTTGACAGCAGTCTCCACCACTGTTGCTGTTCGGCACGCTCTCCACTCTGCCAGTCTAGTGTAGTCACCGCCTGTCCTCGTCACGCCAAGACTTAAATTTATTTTATAGCAGAAATTGGGGCTGTTTTAGTTTTCCTCCCGTTCGACCAAGATTTACCTGACTACACTGCAAAGAGATCAACAAAGTGTTCGAGTCACCACGACAATGTCCGCCAGCCAACACGACTTGGTTCAAATCCCGGTGCTTGATGAAACAATCGCTGTGATGTATTTAGAAGCAGGCTGAAGAGTTGCGGCGCATATTTCGTGAGCACCAGACAATACCACAACAGGATTGACATGGCCTCCACAACAAAAACATGTTACACACATTTCTCGAAGCAAACAGAAACGTAGCTGATTTTCTGTCATTTTGTACTTACCAGAACATTGTATTGCCACGAGCGTCATTACTTAAAATGATTTGACTGGAATTCAGTGTTGTGCCGGCGAACAAGTAGGTACTAACCTATTGTCAGCAGCATTAAATGTAGAAAAGCCTCCAGCTGTGGAAGAATACATTACAATTAAATTTTCTTACAAAATAGAGCATTATTCCATTGTTAAAGACGTCAGAAAGATTGTTAACTGAAGAGATAATGCAAGACGATAGTTTCTAAAAAACCGAGCAGAATTTTTAAAGATGGACGAACCCTATCGTAGGTGCCAGAAAACAGCGACAACACAAAGAGATTTGATCTCAGTAAATATGCAAGCTTACGGAAATATGTCACCGGAATATTGAAAGTAACTGTATCAGTTATTTCAAATTGAGTTTGGAAAAAAAAAGATATTATATTTTAAATTCCAACATCCCTCCTAGTATGTATTTTTGGATTAAAGTATTCTTTACAATTGAATATAAAAGACACTCCTGGAAATTGAAATAAGAACACCGTGAATTCATTGTCCCAGGAATGGGAAACTTTATATACATATTCCTGGGGTCAGACACAACACATGATCACACAGACAGAACCATAGGCACATAGACACAGGCAACAGAGCATGCACAATGTCGGCACTAGTACCGTGTATATCCTCCTTTCGCAGCAATGCAGGCTGCAATTCTCCCATGGAGACGATCTTAGAGGTGCTGGATGTAGTCCTGTGGAACGGCATGCCAAGCCATTTCCACCTGGCGCCTCAGCTGGACCAGCGTTCGTGCTGGACGTGCAGACCGCGTGAGACGACGTTTCATCCAGTCTCAAACATGCTCAATGGGGGACAGATCCGGAGATCTCGTTGGCCAGGGTAATTGACTTACACCTTCTAGAGCACATTGGGTGGCACGGGATACATGTGGACGTGCATTGTCCTGTTGGAACAGCATGTTCCCTTGCCGGTCTAGGGATGGTAGAACGATGACGGTTTGAATGTACCGTACACTGTTCAGTGTCCCCTCGACGATCACCAGAGGTGTACGGCCAGTGTAGGAGATCGCTCCCCACACCATAATGCCGGTTGTTGGCCCCGTGTGCCTCGGTCGTATGCAGTCCTGATTGTGACGCTCACCTGCACGGCGCCAAACACGCATACGACCATCATTGGCACCAAGGCAGAAGCGACTCTCATCACTGAAGACGACACGTCTCCATTCGTCCCTCCATACACGCCTGTCGCGACACCACTGGAGGCGGGCTGCACGATGTTGGGGCGTGAGCGGAAGACGACCTAACGGTGTGCGGGACCGTAGCCCAGCTTCATGGAGACGGTTGCGAATGGTCCTCTCTGATACGCCAGGAGCAACAGTGTCCCTAATTTGCCGGGAAGTGGCGGTGCGGTCCCCTACGGCACTGTGTAGGATGCGACGGTCTTGGCGTGCGTCCGTGCGTCGCTTCTGTCCGGACCCAAGTCGACGGGCACGTGCACCTTCCGCCGACAACTGGCGACAACATCGATGTACTGTGGAGACCCCGCGCCCCACATGTTGAGCAATTCGGCGGTACGTCCACCCGGCCTCCCGCATGCCCAATATATGCCCTCGCTCAAAGTCCGTCAACTGCACATACGGTTCACGTACACGCTGTCGCGGCATGCTACCAGTGTTAAAGACTGAGATGGAGCTCCGTATGCCACGGCAAACTGGCTGACACTGACTGCGGCGGTGCCCAACAGCTGCGCAGCTAGCGCCCTTCGACGGCCAACACTGCTGTTCCTGGTGTGTCCGCTGTGCCGTGTGTTTGATCATTGCTTGTACAGCCCTCTCGTAGTGTCCGGAGCAAGTATGGTGGGTCTTACACACCGGCGTCAATGTGTTCTTATTTCAATTTCCAGGAGTGTAGTATAACTGTCGTGATAAATTCATTTACGATTTTTACTGAGCAGAAGCGCTATAGTGTATGAGGAGTTCTGGTCGAGGTAACTCTCCTTTCGCAAAAGCTCTGCCGCAGTTCACAGTGGTCAGCAGCTCCATCCGTGATCTGTGACGACCTTATAGAACATTTGATTGTATCATTATCCGTCTATCATGAGTCTCACTTGTCATTCAATGTTTAGTGCGATGAATGGCTGATTTGCGGATAGTTTGTGTCTGAAGCAGTTATTAATCCATAGGAAGAAAGGAAAAGTTATCTGACGAGATATTTTATCTTTTTTGGTATTGTTATGGAGTTTTAACAGGAAAATTTTACTTTTTTATGATGCTGTTTTATAGTACCTGTTTCGCGTATTAGCACTAACTTAATTATCACCAATTTATGGTTACAACGCGAATTCTGAAATGAATTACTAAATGATAATATTTCTCATTAGCAGTTCCTGCGACTTCCTCCACTTAAAATTGTGTTATTGCATAATTTTGTTATTGTTCCAATTACGACCAGCAGAAAAATTTCTCCAGTTGAAAATATGATTAACTGCTTCCTTGTATTTTACTCTCAAAAGAAAACTGTACCTCAAACACAGTAAACAGGTATCAAAGTTGCAATGCGCGCCTTAAGATAGGTTACGCCCACCACTCACTCAGGAGCAATAGACGTCTCGTGTCAGTACTGACGTCATTATAGTCAGAATTCGATATGGAAGTTACCTTCTTTAATCAAAATACATTATGCACCATGGAATATTGGTACTCATTCTAATCCACGATACATTTCAATCTAACTACAACCTTCGTTAATACAACTCCTAGGAAAACAGCACTTAAAAAAAAAAAAAAAAAAAAAAAAAAAAAAAAAAAAAAAACTTTGATTTTTTAAGTATATTATGACGCATATATTACAAACATGTCATACTATTTCATGTCTGCAACTGAACAAATATTCTTGTGAACTTGCTAAAAGTATTACTTTAAAAGGTTTTAAGGTTAAGTACAGATTTACATTTCCTGCTCCCAAACTATTATTTATCAAGTGCATTAATTTTAGTGCTTTTAAACTAAACACAAACTTGTATACGTCAGAAGCTCTTGCATTTACTTCTGAAAAGCTTTGGTTTGTGTTGTCTATAAAAATCATAGAGTAAATTGGGCACTGCCATCTACAAAGAAGGAAACTTTGATTTTGAGAATTGATAATGACAAATTGTAAAGAAACTATTCGTGTATACTATGTCGCTACTCAGACTATTTATTAACTCAGTGTAAAATTTTATTTAAATCTGTTGGTCAATTAAGGCGTGTTTGAGGCAAATCATACATCCAAACTTTTTTTATTTTTAATGTTATAAGACTGTCAAACAAACAAAGCCCTTTGTGATGACGTCGTGCTCGATCACGGAACCTTGTTGTCATTATTCCTCATAAGAGAAAATAAACTGGAGAAAATTTTATTATGGCTAGCATGTTTCTTCTAGTAAACATGAAATTCGTAATTTAAAGCAGAAAAAAATCTAGTTCGTCTTTAAATTCTGTTGATAGAGATTCTAATAACCCTTTGAAGTAAACTGTAAATCATGACTGAATCAATGAACACTGCAAAGTGGAAAAGCACGCACTTTCCGCCTTCACAGAATAAATTTTTAATTTAATTCCGTCAGAAAGAAGTTGTAGCAAATAATTTGACAGTGATTGCATATATCCTTTTATGGTCGGGTATTAACTTGTCCTTCTCTTTCCGCCTCTCTTCTCTGTTTTCTTCACTTCTTCCAAGCAGTCATACCACTCCCCATAAGTGCTGTCTGAGAGCTTCCACAGATACGGAGGACATCTGGTGGCAGAGTCACGTACTGTAACATCACATGAGCTTTATCTTGACCCGCAGCAAGCCTGGTCGATTGACGGTAATGCTCTGGCCACGCATTCGGGAGGGTGCGGGTTCGAATCCCCGTTCGGCTATCCAGATTTCGGTTTTCCATGGTTTCCTCAAATCATTCCAGCAAAATTCCAGGATGGTGTTTCCATAGCCCTATTCTTTGTTGTTTCTTATCTATAGTCATTTCCCGAATCCAATGACCTTTACGACGATGAGGCGTAAAGCCATAAGCAAAATAAAGTCTTTATCCTGTTCTGTCACTGATATAAAACAGTAGGTTTATGTTACCCATCACTAACCAATATATTGAAGACATGTTTATGCCTCTTGTTCATCTGTCAATTAGCCTCAACGGGCGAATTATGGCTCGCAAATTGCATCTAAATTTTTTATTTATAAAAAGAACAGCTTTAATTCATTAGATTCCAGTCATTAAAAAATAATTCTGTTCAATATATGATATTACCGTGTTTGCACTCATAGCACAAGAAATATAACTTCGTCTAACAGGGCCACTGTGTCATTAGTACGACTTCATTGGTGAAACTTAGAATATGTCTAATAGATATCATTGTCTAATTTCATTTCGGTGCAGATGGTGTTATAACCTGACAACAACGAATTTCACAATCCACACAACCTGCTATCACGCTTCTAAATACTCATTCGGACAATACTAAATATTTAAATATAATTGAACGCCAACTTACAGCACACATTAAGCCACAAAACACTTATTAAAATAATAGATTCCCGCATACTAATAACATTAAATTTATTCTGCATCTTCAGTCAGATTGGAACAGCATGTTTAAATAAAATGATTACAGTAAAAGCAGCACACATCCGAAACAGTCACATCACTGACAGACGTGGAAAACGAGGACTTGAATTGCAGTCTCGAATAAAATATCAGTTTGTACGCAGAAAACAGGTGGTGAAAATCAGTCGACTTACTCTCGGTACCGCCTACCTTTTTCTCGAAGCGATTCTGGCCACATTCATACCTTAATATCTTCGGTATAATACTCTATCAT